>OU452317.1:23272063-23429174 GCA_911728475.2 Pterostichus madidus | reverse complement strand
ATATATATATATTTATTTGTTGTTGTTTAGAAGCTACGATGGGAGTAAAAACCAACGTACAAAATAAAAACAATCAAGAATACCTCGATGCAATGGCTCATTGGTATCAAGTCGGCCTGTGGATCCAAAGAACCCTTGTTCGATCCCCACAACCGAAAAAACATTTTCACCAATGTAAAATTACCCCTGTGGCTCCCCCACCACTATATATATATATATATATATATATATATATAAATAAATCAATAAATAAATAAAAAATATATATTTATATTTATTTATTTATATATATATATATATATATATATATATATATATATATATATATATATATACATATATATATATATATATATATATATATATATATATATATATATATATATATATATATATATATATATATATGTATATATATATATATGTATATATATATATATATATATATATATATATATATATGTATATATATATATATATATATATATATATATATATATTATATATATATATATATGTATATATATATATATATATATATATATATATATATATATATATATATATATATATAAATAAATAAATATAAATATATATTTTTTATTTATTTATTGATTTATTTATATATATATATATATATATATATATATATTATATATATATATATATATATATATATATATATATATATATATATATAGTGGTGGGGGAGCCACAGGGGTAATTTTACATTGGTGAAAATGTTTTTTTCGGTTGTGGGGATCGAACAAGGGTTCTTTGGATCCACAGGCCGACTTGATACCAATGAGCCATTGCTCCATTATATATATATATATATATACGAGGTGCTAGTGCTACCCAAAATTCCTGAACATTTTTTTCTAAAAAGCTGTATTTATCAAAACTACGAACCAACAAAATATCTCCTTCAAAATAATCCCCACCTACAGTTATACACGTGTCCCATCTTTTTTTCTACTGTTCAAATCACTTTTTGTAGTAATTTTTTTCAATAGTTTAAATCCAGTCAAGAGTCTCAAATCTCTTATATTTCAGCTTAGTTTTCATTTTTGGGAACACGAAAAAGTCGTTTTTGTCATTTTCGGCACGTTTTTTCAGGTTCTGGCAAATGAGAACACGATTTTGCTTTTGATCATGTGTCAACAAACGGGCAATTCTGCGCATTCCAAGTTCGTCAGTCATAATTCATTGGACTGTGCCGTAGGATATTCTAACTTTATTACAGATGTCATAAATTGAATGTTGTCGGTTTCGGAGAATTGTTTCACGCACAATTTGGATGTGTTGGTCATTGATGCCGGTCGAAGAACGTCCAGAGCACTCATTGTCTCCCACACTCATCCTTCCATTCTTGAGCCTCTTAAACCATTGAAAGGCTTCGATTTTTCCCATGACTTCATCGCTAAATGCTTCTCGAAGCATTTGGTGAATTTAGGTCACCGTTTTCTCGAGCTTAAGTCAAAATTAGATGCAAATACAGTAGTTAGAAGGCTTACACACAGAGTTCGGGAACTTTTGGGTAGCACCTCAAGCGAAAATTAAAAAATTGACCAGGAGACCGATTCTAATTCGTAGCAACCAAATATTTAGTTGATTGACGTATTTTGATGACGTCAGGTGATTTAGTTAATTTTCTAGGGAATTTATTTTGTACTGTTGGTAACAAAGATCGGACTACATATTTTGGTGAGGTATTTCTGAAAAACTTGTTGCCGCTATTTGTGATTGTGTATTATTAAAAAGTCCACTTTGTTGGTTGAAATTGTAACTATGTTTCGATATTTAATATTATTTATTAAAATAACCAAACTTTCCAAAACACGACACTGCAAAACATACGAATAGGACGCAGCGACTGAGTTAGCGACTGGTTCAAAGCAGTTGCTAGCAGTAAGTCGCTAGAAAATATCTAGTCGCCAATAATAACGTCAAACCTAAGTTACATTTTATCCCGCAAGATGGCTACACTATCGGTAGCGACAAAAAATTACGTCAAGCCCATAGAGTTAGAGAAGTAAGTAGAGGGAGTGTTAGCCTGTAACCTTGATGTCACGCGGGGATTTGGTCGCCATATTGGATTGAACCGAAACAAAGTTGTCGTAGTTATATCATGGTGTCTTTAATAAAGTTTCTATCTGTGTTTGTTGTCGTCAAATATGCCGGCATGTTGTGCGTTTGGTTGTAGTAATAGATCGTCGAGAAAAACTATTAAACAAAAAGAAATGGAAGCTGTAATTACATATCACAAGTAAGTTATTTTTATAAACACATATAGTATTATTAGCAAAATGTGTTCATTTCTTTTAGATTTCCAAAACACTCGGAGAGATGAGCAAGTTGGGTACAGTACAAGCAATAAGAAGAATTGGCTGGGAGCCGACAAATACCAGTATTTTGTGTTCTGAACACTTTACGGAAGATTGTTTTGACAGAACTTCATTGTCATGTGTCAGACTAAGGGATTTCGCTGTGTCTTCAATATTTCCATCATATCCATCATATTTGCAAAAGGTGAGCATTTATAATGTAATGACTCGTTGCTGTAAATTTAAATAAAGTTATTAAACAAACCTAAATTACGATTGCAGAAAATTAAAATCCCACGCCGTAAACTAGAAAGACGAGAACTTAGTAATAACGCCCTTATTAACAAACACTGATCTCAATTCCAGCACAGAGACTACCTCAGCAGATGATGTTTCTGTTAATGAAATTCCAAGTACAAGTAGCACATTATTACCTATTCCACGACAAAAGTCATCTGTGCTTAGAATGATGTCACGAACTACATCTTTTTCGCCAACTCGCAGAATGCATCGTAATATATCACCTGCCAAGGCTTCGTTACTTACATTTAAAAAATCATTACAGAAATAAAGTTAACCTGCTACAGCAAACAAAGCGAAGAAATTTAAAAAGAATAGCGACATTATCAAACGTTTTAAAAAGTTTAAAAAACCAAAATTTGTTGCAGGAAGAACAATTACAAGTTTTAAAGAATATTGGCAGCCCGAATGCAGACATTTTGAAGCGACAACTTGTCAGTATAATGCAGAGTTGCGAAACTTTGCAGTAACACTGCACTATTATTCACCAGCTGCTTACAAATATGTGCGTACTGCATTTAATTCTTGTCTTCCTCACCCCAAGACCATTTCTAAGTGGTATAGTTCAATTGATGGATTCACGGTAGAAGCATTTCCAGCTATTAATATTATAATATAGTAATAGTTATGTACATATGTTTTTTTTTATATATTATTGTTACTTTTATAACATGTGTAATAAAAACAATAACAAAATTAACATTTACCAGCATTACATATTTTAACTGGTTCATTTCAAGATGGCCGCCAGCTACATCCCCCTTCCGTTCCATGCCATCAATTCGTTTGCCTACATTCGTACTTCAGACTCCCTCTATTTTATTCTATAACTCTATGGTCAAGCCAGTGGCTACAGCTGGTTGCTACGAATTAGAATCGATCTCCTGAATTAGTTTTCCACCAATATTTAGTGACCTATGGGAATTGTTTTAAAAAAGTAAATTAGAGGTGTTCCATCTAAAATCAGAAAGTAAATATAATTTCCGGCTAAATCGAAACAGTTAAAATTCACTTTTTATATAATTTGATGTATATTTTGAAAAGATATGTTAATTTATTACCTGAAAGTAATTAACTTAAATAGTTATTTGTACAATCAGTAATAAAAGCAATATGTTTTTTCATTAATTTGAAATTTGTGAAAAAACATGCTTTCATTACGTATTGCACAGGTGTTTTTTTGCATATTTATATTAGATGAATTTTAACAGAAACCTAGATTTCATTATTTTGTTGTAAAATTTTAAATAATCTCCAACAAGAAAAATAAATAAACTTAGTGAAAATATTTAGGTTTTCCACTAACTTCTTTTTACTTTTTTAATATACCACTTTCTAAACGATTTTTCATTAGAACATGACGATTTTCATCATCAAAATGCAAGAAAATATATCTTTCATCAAAATTTATTACTGTAGAGTGCAAGAATGACTCTGTGGATAAAAACAGATGAGATGATATATTTATTTAATTTTGATTTTATTTATGTAAATAATATATTTGAAGCTATTCCATGAAAACAAAACAAACAAAATTGTTTTGCCATACACAATACCTGTGATGATGTCGAGAGTAAAATTTGCAGTAATGGGGTAGATGTCAATCGGACGATTCGAGTCAACATCCTTGCGTAATATGTCCATAAGTACATCACAATGCGAGTGGAACAATTTCATATACTCTTCTAAGATAGAGAAATGAAAAGCTGGGATCATAATTTTCCGTAGTTTTTGCCATTCTACACCTAGAACAGATATTTAATTTAATATTATAATGGAAATATCTAGATAGATTTTGTTTTTGAAGGATTATTTTATTTTTAAATCCTTTACATTTGCCATTTAGTAGGTGAATGAATTTGACTGATGAAGAAATTATCCATTTCTTCATTATTTTCAAATACTAGAACGAATGGTATATCATTGTATATATTTAATAAATGTGAAGCGAACGTATGGTATATTTACTGAATCAGTATACCAGGTGGTATTTGGGCGAACATTGGAATTTAACATGGTATACTAGTTTTATGTAATTTCCTGCTCTCCTTTTAATTTTACGGAAACAACTGTACAGTGCAAAGATGTTCAGAATTAAAAGATGCATGAAAGACTGTTCTTATATTTTTAATTACGTTTCTGCTTTTTTATTAATTATTTATAAACGTCAATGTTTGAAGGTTATAAACCTAAAGTAATTTTATAAATTAAATAAAATCAAACAAAACATAAATTTTATTCCAAAATAATAAAAATAATATCACATGTCCTTATCAAGAATAGCACTGGGACTAAATATCGATATATCGATATTATCGATAATATCAATATAATCAAATAACGATATTCACATTTAAAATACCTATATATCGATATTATCGATAATATCGATAATACCGATAATATAGATAATATCGGTGATATCGATAATATCGATAATATCTATATTAAAATAATATCGGTATTCGATATTAAATATTGAATATCGGCTAGCCCTCTAAAGTTACATGGCGTAATTTTAAAATAAAAAAATATTATTATAATTATAAATATATAAATATTTATGTATTCCGGCAACTAGTGTTCCTTCAGAACTAGTGTTTAGTAGAGGAGGTAAAGTCTTAACTGATACGAGATGTTCCTTGACGGGTGAACACGTTGAACAACTAATCTTTTTAGCGCAAAATATTCAACATATACTAATTTCAACATCATTTTAATAAATACATTGAACTTTACATACATACAAGTTTGTCTTGTAGAACATAATTTTTAATTATATTTATGTATTTTGTTTTAATCTTTTTTTTGAATATAGTATTATTTTTTCATATGCGATAAATGACTTTTTATTTGACGCCATATTGTTTTGTAATAATAATATAATATCGTAGTACTTTTTGGATCTCCGAATAAAAAATAAAATACTGACTATTACATTCTACTTTCTACTTTCAACGCCTCAAAATATTTGTAATATCGACATGAATAGCAAATTAGAGTCAATTATAAACAGTCAAAGTTACTTAAAAGCTTGTGTAAATGACATAAATTTAAAACTTGAGAAATTATTCTTCCTTTCATGCAGCGATATTTTGTCATCTAAATGTGGATGGTGGAAGTCGAAAAAATATTGATCATTAATTATGCTTCTACTGTTGTACCAATCTTGAAAAAAATTAGTCCAGACATTCAGCATTATTGGGTTTGATACAGTTTGTTCTTTGGAGAGTATTAATAGTTTTCCAGAATTCTTTTTCATCTGTTGTTTTCTAATATTTGTATGATGCCTAGTTTATGTTTCTTTTTTTCCTGAACAACAAATTTATCACGAACTGGTAACACAAGGACAGTTGGTTAGGTAGATACTTAAATTTTGACTCTTACTACCCTATCAAATATAAACGTGCTATCATCTTTAACTTGGTTGACAGAGCAATTAAATTGTTAGATCCCAAATTCCATTCCACTAATATTTCTCTTATTAAAAACACGTTGATTAGAAACAATTATCCTCCCAACTTTATTGACGTTTTATCAGAAACAAGTTACGTAAACTTAACAACTCAACCCTTAATTCTATAAATAATCAACCACTAGTAGCGCAACCCTTAAATAAAACTAGATACATCTCACTACCCTTTTATAAACATTTACAACGCGTTTTGAAATCCATAACCTCCTCTTTTAAGGGCGTGCTTCGAAGTTAAACTTTGCATAACAACCGCAAGACGCGCCAATAGTATTTCAACTCTAATAGTTGTTTGTAGAATGTGATATCAATATTTACTTCCACTATCATACAGAAACAAACGCTGTTTCCTATTATAATAACAGCGTGCGCGATACTTCTCTCTCTACGAAAGAAAGTTTTTTTTTCGTCTGTTACTACTAGCGCTGCAGCCGGAAAAACGATGAACACTTTTACATTGCTCTTATGGACAAACTTTCTGCTCCAAATTTGGAAAAATTACGCAAAAAAAAAAATTTCGCATAATAAAAGAATACATATTTCTAATTGTCTTATTCTAAAAATTATTTCTATAAAATTAGTAAATTTCGTTATTTATCAAATCGATTGTTTGAATTGTCATGCTTCGTACCTTGGTGAAATCAAATAATACGTTCATAAGAGACTCAGTCAACACGGTTATCATTTAAAAAATAAATATTTGAATCACAGTGCAATAATAGAACATGTTTTAGAAAATAACCACAAATTTAATTTAGAAAATTTGAAGATCTTGCACTCTGAACCTTACAAATATAAACGACTGTTCCTTGAAACTGTTACATCAACATGAACAAAAATGCTGTTAACATGAAAACTGACAATTTTTCTTCTATTTCACATTACAATAACACACTTAAATATTTTGGTTAATTGGTTTGACATTTGTTCGAAATTAGATTTGGTTTTTTCTTCCAACTTTTGATAAAAATCACATGGTGTATTGCGAGTAGTATGCTTTTTGGATGACTTATTTAATTTATATTGTAAAATCTATCAGAAATTTGATTAATTTGATCGTTTTATATATGAAATAGCTAAAAGAATTTATCACATAAAGATAATGCCACTTGTTTGAAGATTTAGCTGGCGAATATGATCGAGAAACATATTTTTCAGTTAAAAACTAAACTAACAAGACTATGTTCCGTTCTAAAATTTTATAATTTATGAAATTATTGTATTATACCTAAATGTTTAAAAATGTGACCAGCTTTTACCAAATCTACAACTAATTTCTGCAGAGATAAATCTGCAAAATTTTTTGCCTTAAATTTTCAACGAACTATCTCTACTTATTCTATTAATACAAAATTTACAACAAACCAATCATTCATTATTAAAAAAAGAAAGATTCAATGAATATAAATAAGAAAACATAGGAAAAAAATTTTCCATACTTGTCACACAGTTTGTTGATGACTTGATAAGTTTATTCAAACGTGCTGTAAATTTTTGTGGAATTTGTGACAAGTGATGGAAATTTTGTTTCCTACTTTTTCTTATTTATTAATACTCAATTCCACATTGCAATTGACATTTTGTCTTTGTATTATTTCTATGAATATGTTGATATAACATTAATTACTTCTTACTTAAGATAAGACAGATTTAATGCTGGATTACATGAAAGTTTTACCGGTTCATTAGCAACTAGCGGTTTCTGCAAATTGCTATTGATATTGTTGCTAGATAAATAATTCTTTCACTATAGAAGTCTTTATTTATAGACATACTTTAAGACAGTACTTATAACAGTATGTAAGTATACAAATACAGGCGTGGTGGCTGAGTGTGTTAATGCACATCACATAACATACTGTGACATCACCTGAACCAAGGTTCGTCAATACGAATCCGCCTGTCGACAAAGTATGATTTGTCATTAAATAAAAAATACAGTTAATCATACTCGGGAGCTATAAGCTAGCCACTTATACATATGCCTTAAAAAGTAACATCGGCTACGGAAACCGGCAGTACAGCAAAACTGCGGCTCGGTGTGCCCAGTAGGCCCAGGCCCGATTCGGGCTATAGCGCTATTGAAGAAGAAGAAGTATACAAATATTTGATGTTAGATAATACTTATATATTTTATTGTTTAATTGAACAATTGAAAAATAAAATATAAACTCACTTATAGTAATCTTCAATATTACATACTATAAAATATTGATCCCATGTACCAAAAACAATGGTTTTTATTAGAATATTTGTTTCATGGCTCACAATTATAATTCTAACTCAAATCTAGGGAGTTTAGTTTGTTACTAAACGCCAATTCGTGCGTTCAACATACTAAGCCAATCAAGCAAACCGAAAGTAAGAATCATTGAACGGTTTGCTAGACTAGCATTTGCTCGTTTTGAGCGCAAGCAAAAAAAGTGCGAAATTTCTCGCTCGAAGTGTTAGACATTCAAATATTTTCGAAAATTTCAAATTGTAAGTTTATAACTTGATAGATCGAAACTATTTTGATAGTTGACAGACAATAATTAATTTACATATATGAAAAATGGAAAACGAATATATTCAGCTGTTCGTAGATGATGGTATTGATCTATATCAAGCTATTATCGGTAGAATTACTATTATTATCAAGGGCTATAAAATATCCGTCATCAATTTTAGTGAATGTGCCATCATGGTTCTTAAAAATGTATATTTATTGAATTATATATTTAAAATAACTACTTTCGCAGTAGTATCAATGTTATGTTCCAATCTAAATCTTCACTGATTTTTAATTATATTTCTTACTTCTAACCTAAAAAATCAATTAAGCTTTTAATTTTTGTTTATCCATTTTGTGTAACTTCATATTTTACTCTTATTTGCAATTCAATTCCCTACTTCATTTTCTTTAATTTTATTAGTAACTTACATTTTGTTTAGTTGACATTAGTTACAGCGGTTAGGGTTGTGTTGAGTCCCTGACATTTAGCACGCGAAACGGGGTGAGACATCTTGATGAGATTCCCAGTTTCATATTAGGTGCATTTAATAAGCCCAGCAAAACAAGCAATTTCTAAGTAAGCAAAAAGCGATTTATTGCTTGATCCACTAAACGGTTTGCTCGTTTCGCTACATTTTCAAGACCGAGTTGTACCGAACAAGACATCGTGAAATGCGATCAACCCTCTTCTCATGAAAAACTAAAAACCTAACCTCATTTTTTCATAAAAAAGCCCTGTCTTTAAACTGCTGCCAAATGTACAATTTTCACGATAAATAAGTTTCAGATATTTCATTTTTTTCCTTTGGTTTCACAGATTTTAATTTTTTTTTTAACCGTCATTGTAATTGATCTGGTTTGAAAGCTGACAGAAAAACAAAGAGAATGAAAGCAACCGGAAGTCATTAGGTTAAAATTCAAGAGTACAGCGAATTTTCTAAAATAGGCTAAAAACAGCCAATTTTCTAAAATTAATGGACCATATCTCGGGCCCAGGATGGGCAAGGGGACATAAATTTTGGCTAGTGGGGTTTTTTATATAGCCTAACAACATACTAAAATTTCAGCAAAATCGGAGGACCCCTTGCGCACCATTATTTAAAAAAGTAAAAATCAAACTCATATATATATATATATATATATATATATATATATATATATATATATATATATATATATTTCACGATGTCTTGTTCGGTACAACTCGGTCTTGAAAATGTAGCGAAACGAGCAAACCGTTTAATGGATCAAGCAATAAATCGCTTTTTGCTTACTTAGAAATTGCTTGTTTTGCTGGGCTTATTAAATGCACCTAATATGAAACTGGGAATCTCATCAAGATGTCTCACCCCGTTTCGCGTGCTAAATGTCAGGGACTCAACACAACCCTAACCGCTGTAACTAATGTCAACTAAACAAAATGTAAGTTACTAATAAAATTAAAGAAAATGAAGTAGGGAATTGAATTGCAAATAAGAGTAAAATATGAAGTTACACAAAATGGATAAACAAAAATTAAAAGCTTAATTGATTTTTTAGGTTAGAAGTAAGAAATATAATTAAAAATCAGTGAAGATTTAGATTGGAACATAACATTGATACTACTGCGAAAGTAGTTATTTTAAATATATTGCTAAGAAAATCAAAAGGCGTATACAAAGTAGCTTATAAAAACTTTCATTTCTAAAGGAAGCAGACGAAGAGATGTATTTGACCGATTTTGGTAATATGGCGATCGGGTGTCCACAGAAACCCAGGTACTCCTATTAACTTCTTTATTTATAAAGATATCTAATTGAAAATGTATATAATTTTTATGTATAAATGGTAAACATATATTAAATTGCCTTAAACAATTTTGATTAAATTATCAAAATAAACAAGAATAAAATAAATAAATATATTATCACACCTTTTACCCATTACTGGGTGTGGCACTCTGCCGAAGCAGATCTCGGTAAGTGATATATTTATACGCGAGAAGTGCGATAACACACCATAAAATCACGGCCACCAAAGATGTTAGTGGTGGGCCATAGGGATAATTTTAATGTGATGAAAATATTTGTCTCCTGTGGGAATCGAACCAGGTTTCTCAGGATTCACAGTCCGACTCGATACGACTGAGCCACCTACCCCATTATATTAATAAGAAATTGTTGCATAAATAGACAATTTCAACAAAAGCAGAAGCTGTCAGTTTCAACTGTTTTAAATAAAGACACAGCCAATTATTGTTGTTAAAATTTGATTTTTTATAGCAAAATTAGACTTGTGTCACATTACTGTATTCAGAATTTACCGTAGAGTTTAAAAAATTCACAATATATATATATGATGATTTATCTAAAATAAAAAGTTGATGCCGCGTCCGGTTAAACGGGACACGATATGTATATAATTTATACACATTAATGATGCCATATGTGATAAGTTTAAGCATATAAATGTTCAATCAGATATCTTTATACATAAAGAAGTTAATAGGAGTGCCCCGCTTTCTGTATAAATGACCGAGCACATTAACGTTTTAAAACTTCGCGCCAAATATTCGTACGCTAACGGTTTTATGTTCAAATAAAAAAATATTTTATTGAAATATTTGTTTTTAAAACTTTTTTTCCAATTTTATCTATGTTAAAATTTAATGCATAAGCTATTGATATCCTTATTTACAAGTGACATCATGTTATGTACTTATCAGTACCATGGGCGTCCGCAGAGGGGAGCAAGGAGGGGCGCACGCCCCCGTTGGATATTAACTAGGGTGGTGACCACGACTCTCGTACTTAAGACTTTAACATGTAAAATTATAATTTTGTAATTTCCTGCTTCTCTAAATATTTTAAGCAAAAAAGCTTGAAATAAAAGTTTTATTACATGAAATTCTGCATCTGAACCAATAAACAAAATAAATTTTGCTTACTTGTAACGATAAAAATTATATTTGAAAATGCCCAAAATTGCCTCAAAACTATTGATAGCCATGAAATTCAAAACAAAATTAAACAAATGTTTGACGTTTCGTCTGTCAAAGTAAATCCTTTATTTATTATTTCATTTTGACAGTTTTGACAGATTAAACGTCAAACATTTGTTTAATTTTGTTTCAATTTCATGGCTATCGATAGTTTTGAAACAATTTTCGTCATTTTCAGATCTAATTTGTGCTGTTACAAAGCATGCAAAATTAATTTAGAATTTTATACCCTAAATCTTTTATTTGAAGCTTTTTTGTTTCAAATAATTAGGGAAGCAGGAAATTAAAACAATATGATTTTACATGTTACAGTCCCATGTTCGAGAGTCGCGGTCACCATCCTGTATATGTATATATATATAAATATAATAAAAATTAAATTATAAGTTTAAAGATAATACATTTAAGCAGAAACTCAATTTTCAGCAGTATTCTTATGGCCAGCTAGCGACATGTTCCCTATCGTAATGATTGAGTGATCTAATTTTATTAAGTATACACAGACACAAAATATTAGAAAATAAAAACAGTAAAACTGCTAAATCGAAATTTATTGAAGAAATGGTGTCAATTTATGGAAGAGTTATTCCAAAATTGCCCTTCCTATTCAATTCAAATCCAGACGATAAAGACTAGTAATTTAATTCACAAATTTAAATATTTTGTAGTCTATTTGTTATGTGTATTTGTATTTATGTTATGTACATTTTTTTTTTACAAATTTATTTATATCTGAGAGTTGTTTGTGGACGCCCATGATCAGTACACTCTTAAAAATGGGTTTAAGTTTATAAAAGACAGAATCTTGTTTCATAATGTAATCAGTCGATCCTGAAACAATCTGGGTAACTAGTGTTGTAATTTAGAGAAAAAACTCATTTTTTTAATCCAACCTCTAAATAAAATTGTTTAAGTCATACATCAGTATCATTGTTTACATTTACAAGTAAATTCGACTTCATTACGAAAAATCATAATTATCGCATGAATCTTAAGACCTTGAGTAAATAGTGTAATTTTTACTTTATTTTCATAAAATAATAATTTTTAATAATATACGTTATTGGTACGAAAATAATGTACAAATGATTTGTCATCGATATGTAATAATTTTTCAAACATTTAAAGTTTCATATTTGATCGGTCATATTACGATCATTTTACCGGTTGTTTTATCAATTTATAAATTATCGTAAAAAAATTATATTTGATACTCACCTTCAGCAATTAATGATCCATTTCCTAACCAGGGTTTCAAAAATTTATAATTTGCAGATTTTTTTGTAAATTTTACTGACCGGAGGATAAACTCGATCAATTCAGCATCTGTTGTTACAATAATCATTTGTCGTCCCACCGAACCTTTTATAATACTGCCGTAACGTCTTATTAGTCTGAATAAGTTTCTTAGTAGCGCTGAAAATAATCAAATTATATATTTAAATAACGTGTAGAATGAGTTGTGTTCATTTTAAATTTAAAATATTAGGCACACCGGTATCTGATTTTACGTTTAACTGGTTAAGTACATGCTACTCGTCAAGGCCATAATACATTCATAAACATAAAAATAAAATCGATCAACTAGGTGATAATGATAAGTTCGCTTTATAATAATAAAGTGTAAAATAGCATCACAGGATCAGTATTGTACTAAGTATGGGCGCGCCAGACTCCATAAACTATGTCTGTATTTTAATAGTTTTCAAGCGATTTTCATCTTTACTTAATATATTTGGTAATCCTGAAAACAAGACTTTTTAACATTAGTATCGATTAGTGTTTATGGAGGGATTTAAATATCATTTTTTCAACACAGCGTTGGATTCACTATATCTAGACAGCGTAGTATGGAAATAAATTGTGCATTTCTGCATTTTAACCCGATCTTAATCACTGGATATTATAAGAGAAAGAAACAATAACTAACCTGTAGATAAGATTCGTAAATAATTCTACATTTAAAAGAAAATTTGAAAAACCAAAATTCTACATATTAGTGATAATATCTTTAATATATTTTTTTTTTTTACTCAGAAAATTTGTAATTGGATGTAAATGTAATTGCAATTATCGCAATTACCCTTTATAGTAATTTATTGCTTATGGGAATTATGACACACATTGTAGTTGTTTTATATAATATACTTACTTTTAGAACTATTAATATATAATACCAGTCCTACGAAAGGAATGTCCAATGGGCCAGGAATTCTATTTAAACTCCGGTACTTCCACCGAAATTGAATCTCTGATAGTATCAGTAGAAACACGACTACGAATAGTACAAGCCAGAACATATCTGAAAAAGAAGAGCGAAATGCGTAATTAATTTTCAGACTTCAGACATTTCGGGATATCCGTCTATATCGTACATAGACTTAATTAGCATAGTAAAAGTAGAAAATTAGCGAACAATGAAATATTCAGTAGCAGAAACAACACGCAAATATTGAAAACAATATACCCATGGAAGCCCACAGGAAGATTCAATGAGTCGATGGACTCCTCTTTTATGCTTGAAGTTTAGATTTTTTTTTGCCTAATTTTTAATAAAATAAGATTTTTTCTTTTGAATGCTTCGCATTTTGTTTTAATTTTTGTGTTAATTGTCAATAATAAAAACTTGTTTAATTATATAAAATTTGTTTATTTTATGTTTTGTTTTACATACTTCCATTGTTCATTTTTGACAATTTTTTTTTTTGAGACTTCTTTGGTTGAACAACTTCTTAGGTCATATGCCGCCATTACGCCCTGATCTGCGTTTTAGTTGTTATTGGTCAACAGCAACGCGAGTTTCTCTGGACGGTCACCCATCCAAATACTACCCGTGCGCAACGTTACTTAACTCGCGTTATTGCTTAGATCAGTTCCAACGAGTGCAGCCGTGGCCGTTGATAACAATTTATTATTTATTGTATTATTAATATATTTCAGAATACTAAAAATTACTACTATATACGTAGTATATACTCGTAATTTACCTATTTCGATCCACCATGAAAAAGCAGATGCCCGTGAATACACTCATTCGATGTTTTTAAAAACCCGTTTTGTTTAAACTGAAACTCAATCAAAGTAGACGATAATTAAAGAAATTTGAAATTTTGGCCACCATCTTGGAATTTAGGGGCTCCTGAGTAAGTGGCTCAATATATTAAAAATTACCCTTAGAGTATGCTTATTAATCATGCCAAAATTTAAGTTTTTAAAGTGCACAATTCTTTTGTTATACCGCTGAACTTTATGACATATTTCGGGAAGCATATGGCTTCTCTACCATAGCTGATCCCGATAGGAATGGTATTTCTAAGCTAGTGAAGTACTGTTATGAACAGTATCGAAATAGTATTTAACTAGCGGTCGGCCTGGCTTCGTTTCGCTTCGACTTTACGTGCCAGGCCTTTACGCTAGGCTCCGCGGACACTGAAGTAGGATTCACGTCTATAAGATAATTGACACGATATAAATTGAATTATTTTCGATCTAAAACTTTTTTATTATGAACGTCTGTTCTCCTAAAGGTCTTCATTTGATACTAAACACGTTTTTGTAGCATTTACATTAAAACAATTGCCGATCGAAAATATTCTAATACCGGACGCGAGCTCTTTAAAAGACATTCCGTTAAATATCAAACACGATGGGTTTTGAAGCTCTTTTACTAAAACAATTGCCGATCGAATAATATTTAATTTTGTATGCAAGCCCTTAAAAAGACCTTTCATTTGATACCAAACAGGATTGGTTTTGAAGCATTATCACTAAAACAATTACCAATCGAATAATATTTATTATTTACTCGAGCCCTTCAAAAGACCTTTCATTTGATGTCAAACACGATATGTTTTGAAGCACTTTTACCAATAAAACATACCAATTTTAAAAAAAAATAATTTTGCACGCGTACTCTTCAAACGACCATCCATTTGAAACTGAACACGATAGGTTTTGAAGCATTTTCTTCAAAACAATTGTGGATCGGAAACAATAAAAATTTTCACGCGAGGCCTTCAAAAGACCGTTCATTTGATACCAAACAAAATAGATTTTTAAACACTTTACTAACACAAATACTGATTGAAAAAATGCCAATTCTGAATGCGAGCCCTTCAAACCACCTTTCATTTGACACTAAATATGACATGTTTTTAAGCTTTTTTATTAAAACAATTTTCGATCGAAAGAAACTAATTCTGCACACGAGCCCTTCAATAGATCTTGCAGTTGATACCAAACACGATAGGTTTAATCCACTTTCACTAAAACAATTGCCAATCAAAAAACTCCAATGCTACAGACTTTTCATTTAGTAACGAACATGATAGGTTTTGATGACCTTTCACTAAAACAATTGTCGATTATTTCATTTATGTCTGAAACAATTGTGGATCGTAAAATTTAACTTTATTTTATTTCATCGGAAAATTTTTCTTAAGCCCTTTCATATGACACCCAACACGGCATGATACAGAATACTTTGAAACTATTGACGGTTTTAAAACTCTTTCATATGACATTAAATACGGCGAGAATCCAAAAACTTTAAATTTAAAACAATTAACGTTCGTAAAGTTCGTACAAAAGTTTCTCTAGAGACCTTTCATATGATGTCAAACACGATTTGATTCAGAAATAATAAGGAATAATAATTGAGGATCGTAAAATTTAACTTTCTTTTTTATTTCATCGGAAAACTCTTCTAAAATCCTTTCATATAACACACAACTTAGTATGTGTCGAAATACTTTCAAAAGTGACAAGTTTCTATTCTATGCATCCTTTTATGCGTGACAAAGTGTGTGAAACGTAATTTAAATATTGTGTCGCGAGTGCATACTTTTACAATTTTGTAGTGTTTATATATTTAATAGATAGAAAATAAATGTTTAAAAACAATTTTATATGTTTACTTCATAGTGTAAAGCCAAGTAATACACAGTAGTTTTACTTTTATTGAAGTTTGAACAGTTCATTTTGGGATAACATTTTCTAAATCAACTAAATTTGTTTAAATGTTAAATATTTTACTGCAGTATTTATCTTTTTTTGATTGATAATTGTTGTTGTGTTTTCGAATGTAGCGAAAATTTCAAAGAATCGACAAGACAAATATTTAGGTTACTATCAGAATTGAATCAAAAGAGAAATGAAAGAAAGGTCAAGGATTTTGGCTCGAGATATGTTGAATATTACAATATAACAATAGAAACAGTAACTCAAAACATTTATATTTAGTTTTCTTTAGATTTTTATGTTATATTAAAACACGTTGTTGTACTTTGATTTCGACATCTTTCTGAAGAAATACAAGTATAATAATAATAATAATACTATAATATATAATAATATAATATGTAACACACATGGTGTGTGTTCCACTAAGTATAGTTTTGCTGAAGAATGTTAGATTACATGCTGTGCGGTATCCAGCAAGATCTTTAGACATTTTTGTAACGCTTTCAAAATCGCTTTCGTATTATGTATTTCGTATGTTAGAGTTCAGAAGTATTTTTGGTTAATTGTCTTTTAAAGTTATGTGACGTTTTGCTGCAGTTTGGATTTGAAAAGTAAAGAGTGACTTATTTATGGTTGTTTGTTAAGAAGCGAAGGCGATTTCGGGCGAGGTCAGTGTTCGTTAGTTTACAAGAGTGGGCCCTTTCCAAGAACTAAAAATTCGTTGAAGATGCCTTACGCAAAAATTACATCCAACGGATTTTTAATAGATTAGCAAAATCTTTTCGGAAATAAAACATGTAAATATTTGATTGAAATTTTAAGACTGTCAATTATTTCAAACTTAAAGTATTCCGAATTATGCCATGTTTGGTATCATATGAAAGGGCTTTAGACGAACCTTTAGATAAAATAATTAAAAAGTTAGTTTTTGAAAAAGCAATGAGCGTTCGTCGGAATTTGAACCCAGAACCTTTCACTCGCATGGTGACTGCTCTAACCAATTGAGCTACAAACACTCGGCGAATACTCATGTCTTTCGTGCAACGTTTAGTTGAAGAAATTCTAGAACAGTCACCATGCGAGTGAAAGGTTCTGGATTCAAATCCCGGCGAACGCTCATTGCTTTTTCAAAAATTATTTATAATATCTACAAACAAACAATTGTGTCAATAAACAAATTCTTATAAAAAGTTACTTTAGCAAAATGTTTTCGGAAATAACACACGTATTTGAAATTTTATGACCTTCAATTGTTTTAAACCTAAAGTGTTCCGTATCATATCGTGTTTGATATCATATGAAAGGGATTTAAAAGAACTTTCAGAAGAAATAAAAAATATATATATTTCGACCGTCAATTGTTTTAAATTTAAAGTATTCGGAATCATGCCGGGTTTAATGTCATATAAAAAAGTTTTGAAAGAACTTGTAGATGGAATAAAGAAAAAAATTCAATATTAAAACTGTTAATTGTTTCAAACTGAAAGTATTCCGAGTCATGCCGAGTTTGGTGTGATATGAAAGTTTTGAAAGAAAGTTCAAATGAAATAAAAAAAAAATATTTTACAACCGTCAACTGTTTCAAACTTAAAGTATTGGTGTATAAAAAGGCTTTAGAAGAAAATTGTAATGAAATAAAAAAGTTGAAATTTGACCTATAACGTTTGTATCAAAAAGAAAGATTTTTTAAAGGGTTCGCGTACAAAATTTAATAATTTTAGATCCTCAATTGTTTTAGTGAAAATGCTTCAAAATTCTTCGTGTTTAGTATCAAATGAAAGGTCTTTTGAAGAGCTCGCGTGTCAACTGTCCTACAAAAGTGAATTCTACTTCAGGGTCCGCGGAGCTAGCGTGAGTCCTGGCGAAGCCAGGGCGACCGCTAGTCTTATATACTAAACGGCTTAATTCCTTATGTATATATAGATTCATCACGATCAGTCTGACAATTTTACAGCCTAGACGGTTTATTAGATTTATTTACAACTTTTTTTATTTGATAGGGATCCATCACGGGGAGTGCCTTTTGATAGTCTCAGATTTTTCGTGCACATGATGTGCGGGAAAACTTGAAGAAACATGCGTTTTTGGGGTAAAATCAACTAAGAGTGTGGAGGCTTTGAAATTTTTAAGAAGAACATCAAACGTCACTTTGACATTTGTCAGTGGACATGTCGCATTTTTAATTATAAATTATTTAAATATTAAATGTTTTAGAGTAGTTTTGAAATATTTTACGCACATTGGGGGACTGAGGGGACGTTTTTATTATAATTAAGTATTTTAAATATGTGTATTTAAAAAGAAAAATTTTTATAGTCCACTATGAAGTTGGTTTTAATTCAAAACGTCAAATTGACAAGTTTTATAAAATATACAGACAAAGAGTGTGGAGGCTTTGAAATTTTAAAAAGAACATCTACTCTAATTTTGACATTTGTATGTGGACATATCGCATTTTTTATTAAAAATTATTCAAGTATTACATATTTTAGACAACTTTTGAAATATTTTACACATATTGGGGGAATGAGGGAACGTTTTTATTATAATTACGCATTTTAAATATGTGTATTTAAAAAAAAAAATTTTGACAATCCACTAAAACAAAATGTCAAATTGACAAGTTATATAAAGTATACAGGTAAACGTATTATGTATTTCGTATGTTAGAGTTTAGAAGTATTTTTGGTTAATTGTCTTTTAAAGTTATGTGACGTTTTGCTGCAGTTTGGATTTGAAAAGTAAAGAGTGACTTATTTATGGTTGTTTGTTAAGAAGCGAAGGCGATTTCGGGCGAGGTCAGTGTTCGTTAGTTTACAAGAGTGGGCCCTTTCCAAGAACTAAAAATTCGTTGAAGATGCCTTACGCAAAAATTACATCCAACGGATTTTTAATAGATTAGCAAAATCTTTTCGGAAATAAAACATGTAAATATTTGATTGAAATTTTAAGACTGTCAATTATTTCAAACTTAAAGTATTCCGAATTATGCCATGTTTGGTATCATATGAAAGGGCTTTAGACGAACCTTTAGATAAAATAATTAAAAAGTTAGTTTTTGAAAAAGCAATGAGCGTTCGTCGGAATTTGAACCCAGAACCTTTCACTCGCATGGTGACTGCTCTAACCAATTGAGCTACAAACACTCGGCGAATACTCATGCCTTTCGTGCAACGTTTAGTTAAAGAAATGCTAGAGCAGTCACCATGCGAGTGAAAGGTTCTGGGTTCAAATCCCGGCGAACGCTCATTGCGTTCTCAAAAATTATTTATAATATCTACAAACAAACATTTGTGTCAATAAACAAATTCTTATAAAGAGTTAGTTTAGCAAAATGTTTTCGGAAATAACACACGTATTTGAAATTTTACGACCTTCATTTGTTTTAAACTTAAAGTGTTCCGTATCATATCGTGTTTAATATCATATGAAAGGGATTTTGAAGAACTTTCAGACGAAATAAAAAAAAATATATATATATATATATATATATATATATATATATATATATATATATTTAGACCGTCAATTGTTTTAAATTTAAAGTATTCGGAATCATGTCGTGTTTAATGTCATATAAAAAAGTTTTGAAAGAACTTGTAGATGGAATAAAGAAAAAAATTCAATATTACAACTGTTAATTGTTTCAAACTGAAAGTATTCCGAGTCATGCCGAGTTTGGTGTGATATGAAAGAGTTTTGAAATAAAGTTCAAATGAAATAAAAAAAAAATATTTTACAACCGTCAACTGTTTCAAACTTAAAGTATTGGTGTATAAAAAGGCTTTAGAAGAAAATTGTAATTAAATAAAAAAGTTGAAATTTGACCTATCGCGTTTGTATCAAAAAGAAAGATTTTTTAAAGGGTTCGTGTACAAAATTTAATAATTCTAGATCCTCAATTGTTTTAGTGAAAATGATTCAAAATTCTTTAGTATCAAATGAAAGGTCTTTTGAAGAGCTCGCGTGTCAACTGTCCTACAAAAGCGAATTCTACTTCAGGGTCCGCGGAGCTAGCGTGAGACCTGGCGAAGCCAGGGCGACCGCTAGTCTAATATACTATTTGGATAAGGTATATTTATATATTTATATATATCTGTGGATTCATCACGCCCATTTGTAAATCGCTACAGCCTAGACGGTTTATTCGATTTATTTCAAACTTTTTTTATTTGATAGAGGTTAATCATGGGGAGTGCCTTTTGATAGTCACAGATTTTTCGTACACATGATGTGCGAGAAAACTTGAAAAAACATGCGTTTTTGGGGCAAAATCAACTAAGAGTGTGGAGGCTTTGAAATTTTTAAGAAGAACATCTAACGTCATTTTGACATTTGTCAGTGGACATGTCGCATTTTTAGTTATACATTACTTAAAAATTAAACTTTTGTGAGTAGTTTTGAAATACTTTACGCATATTGTGGAAATGAGGGGACGTTTTTATTATAATTATACATTTCAAATATGTGTATTTAAAAAGAAAATTTTTGACACTCCACTATGAAGTTGGTGTTAAAGCAAAACGTCAGATTGACAAGTTTTATAAAGTATAAAGAATATGGTGGCTTTGGGATTTTTAAGAACAACATCTACTGTCATTTTGACATTTGTCAGTGGACATGTCGCATTTTTAATTATAAATTACTTAAATATTAAATTTTTGTGAGTAGTTTTGAAATACTTTACACATATTGTGGAAATGAGGGGACTTTTTATTATAAGTACACATTTCAAATACGTGTATTTAAAAAGTAAATTTTTGACGGTCCACAATGAATTTGGTTTCGAAACAAAACGTCAAATTTACAATTTTATAATTTATACAGGCGAACTCAACCAAATTTGATCTCGATAATAATATACAATAAAACCAAGCAAATTTTGTCTACGGCAAAGTTCAATTTAGAAAAACCAGAAAACTCGAATTAGAATCATTTGGGCACTCCTAAATTTTCTATCGATAATTTAATTGAAAGTGCTTCAAAACCAGTCATATTTGGTATATTATGAAAGTTGTTTTACAGGGTACGTGTGCAAAACTAAAATATTTTCGATCGGCAATAGTTTTAGTGAAAGTACTTTAAGGCCTATTGTGTTTGGTATCAAATGAAAGGTTATGTAAAGGGCTCGAGTACAAAATTTATTTTTTTCCATCGGTAACTGTTTTAGTGAGAGTGCATCAAAACCCATCGTGTTTGGTATCATATAAAAGGTCTTTTAAAGGACTCACGTGCAGAATTGGAATCTTTTCGTTCGGCAATTGTTTTAGCGAAAATGATGAAAGGGCTCGCGTATAAAATTTACTACATTTAGATCGTCAATTGTTTTAGTGAAAGAGCTTAAAAAATATCGTGTTTGGTATTAAATGAAAGGTTTGTTGAAGGGCTCGCGTAAAAAATTAATTCTTTTCGATCGTCAGTTGTTTTATTGAAAGTGTTTCAAAACATATTGTGTTTGGTATCAAATGAAAGGTCTTCTGAAAGGCTCGCGTGAAAAATTGTTTTTTTTTCGACAGATAATTGTTTTAGTGAAAGTGCAGCAAAACTAATTCTGTTTGGTACGCATGGAATTTTCTGATAGAATTATTTCAATTCAACAAGTGAGAAAAATTTTGAAAATTTATTTATGCATTAAATGATTGAGAATACATGTTTTAAACTGTTTTCAACTGATTTCATGCTCATATAAAAATTTGAAGACAAAGTGTCAGATAATTTTTTAAAGTATATAGTGAAACAAAATATAATTTGTCCGCAGTAATAATATAAAAATTGATCGCAGAATTCTACAATGCAAACAAAGGTAACTCGAAAAAACGATATCAGAAATAATATTCCAGCGATTTCCAACAGTTTTTCAAAAAAGTTTAAAGAAAATTTCCAATTGATTTCAAGTATATATAAAATATAAATGTGGAATGTCATCAGAAATGACGTCCGAAGGATTTTTAATGGGGCTTTAGAATAAGGGCTTTAGAATAAGTTTCAGATGAAATTAAAAGAGTTGAAATTTTACGATAGGCAATTGTTTCAAATTTAAAGTTTCGCGAATCATACCGCGTTTGGTATCAAATAGAAGGTCTTTTAAAGGGCTCGCATGCAAAATTGACTTTTTCGATCCGCAATTGTTTTAGTGAAAGTACTTCAAAACATATTGTGTTTGGTATGAAATGAAAGGTCTCTCAACGGGCTTGCATGAAAAATTTAAATATTTTGGTTTGTCAATTGTTTTAGTAAAAGTACATCAAAACCTATCGTGTTTGATATCAAATGAAAGGTCTTTTGAAGGACTCGCGTGCAGCATTAAATTTTGTTCGATCGACAATTGTTTTAATGAAAGTACTTCAAAACCTATCGTGCTTAATATCAAATGAAAGGTCTTTTGAAGGGCTTGCATACAAAACTTAATACATTTCTATCGTCAATTGTTTTACTAAAAGTATTTCAAATTCCATCGTGTTTGGTTTCAAATGAAAGGTATTTTATAGGGCACGCGTGTTAAATGAATTATTATTTTTTGATCGTCTATTGTTTTAGTTATGGTGTTCAAAAGCTATCATGATATTAAATGACATGCCTTTTGAAGGATTCAAATATAAAATTGGTATTTTTTTCGACCGAGAATAGTTTTAGTGAAAATGCTTCAAAATCAATCATGTTTGATATAAAATGAAAGGTCTTTTGAAGAACTCGCCTACAAAATTAAATACTTTTAGATCGGCACTTGTTTTAGTAAAGTGCTTCAAAACCTATTGTGTTAAATGAAAGGTCTTTTGAAGGACTCGCTTACAAAATGTAATACTTTTCGATAGTCTATTGTTTTAGTGAAAGTATTTCAAAACCTATCGTGTTTGTTTTCAAATGAAATGTCTTTTACAGAGCACGCGTGTTAAATTAATTATTTTTTTGATCGTCCATTGTTTTAGTAAAGGTGTTGCAAAACCTATCATATTTGGTATTAAATTACAGGCCTTTGAAGGGCCAGAATATAAAATTGGTATTTTTTTCGACCGAGAATTGTTTTAGTGAAAGTGCTTTAAAACCAATCAAGTTTGTTATAAAATGAAAGGTCTTTTGAAGAGCTCGCGTACAAAATTAAATACTTTCAGATCTTCAATTGTTTTCATGAAAGTATTTTAAAAATTATCGTGTTTGTTATCAAATGAAATGTCTTTTAAAGGGCATGCGAATTAAATTGATTTTTTTAGCGGCAATTGTTTTTGTGATTCTGATTTAAAACCTATTGTGTTTGGCATCAATTAATAGGTCTTTGCATGAATAAACATACAAAATTGAAAAGTTTTATATTGGAATTAAAACATTTTATATTTTGTCAATTGTCATACAGAAGTGAACGTTACTTCAGTGTCCGTGGAGCCTAGCGTGAGGCCTGGCAAAGCCAGGCTGACCGCTAGTCCTATATACTATTTTGAGAAGTGAGGTATATGAGGTATATATGGATTCATCACGCCCATTTGTAAATCGCTACAGCCTAGACGGTTTATCCGATTTATTTCAAACTTTTTTTATTTGATAGAGGTTAATCATGGGGAGTGCCTTTTGATTGTCTCAGAATTTTCGTGCACATGATGTGCGAGAAAACATAAAAAACATGCGTTTTTGGGGCAAAATCAACTAAGAGTGTGGTGGCTTTGAAATTTTTAAGAACATCTAACGTCATTTTGACATTTGTCAGTGGACATGTCGCATTTTTAATTATACATTACTTAAAAATGAAACTTTTGTGAGTAGTTTTGAAATACTTTACGCATATTGTGGAAATGAGGGGACGTTTTTATTATAATTATACATTTCAAATATGTGTATTTAAAAAGAAAATTTTTGACACTCCACTATGAAGTTGGTTTTAAAGCAAAACGTCAGATTGACAAGTTTTATAAAGTATAAAGAATATGGTGGCTTTGGAATTTTTAAGAACAACATCTACTGTCATTTTTACATTTGTCAGTGGACATGTCGCATTTTTAATTATAAATTACTTAAATATTAAATTTTTGTGAGTAGTTTTGAAATACTTTACGCATATTGTGGAAATGAGGGGACTTTTTATTATAATTACACATTTCAAATATGTGTATTTAAAAAGTAAATTTTTGACAGTTCACTATGAAGTTGGTTTAAACGTCAAATTGACAAGTTATATAAAGTATACAGGTAAACCAAACCAAAATTGTCCTCGGTAAAAATATATAGTAAAACTAAGCAAATATTTTTTTATTATTATTTATTTAAATTTACTATCGATATAGGTCTGATGAAGGACTCGCGTAGAAAATTAAATATTATTCGATCGGCAATTGTTTTAGTAAGAGTGCATCAAAACCTATCGTGTTTGGTATCAAATGAAAGGTCTATTGAAGGGCTCGCGTAGAAAATTAAATATTATTCGATCGGCAATTGTTTTAGTAAAAATGCATCAAAACCTATCGTGTTTGGTATCAAATGAAAGGTCTATTGAAGGGCTTGCGTAGAAAATTAAATATTATTCGATCGGCAATTGTTTTAGTAAAAATCCATCAAAACCTATCGTGTTTGGTATCAAATGAAAGGTCTATTGAAGGGCTTGCGTAGAAAATTAAATATTATTTAAAAAGTAAATTTTTGACGGTTCACAATGAATTTGGTTTCGAAACAAAACGTCGAATTGACAAGTTTTATAATTTATACAGGTGAACTCAACCAAATTTGATCTCGATAATAATACACAGTAAAACCAAGCAAATTTAGTCTACGGCAAAGTTCAATTTAGAAAAACCAGATAACTCGAATTAGAATCATTTGGGCACTCCTAAATTTTCTATCGATAATTTAATTGAAAGTGCTTCAAAACCAGTCATATTTGGTATATTATAAAAGTTCTTTTACAGGGTACGTGTGCAACACTAAAATATTTTCGATCGGCAATAGTTTTAGTGAAAGGCCTATCGTGTTTGGTATCAAATGAAAGGTTATTTAAAGGGCTCGAATTTTTTCGTTCGGCAATTTTTTTAGTGAAAATGATTAAAAACCTATCGTATTTGGTATCAAATGAAAGGTCTTTGAAAGGGCTCGCGTATAAAATTTATCACTTTTAGATCGTCAATTATTTTAGGGAAAGTTCTTCTAAACTAATCGTATTTGGTATCAAATGAAAGGTCTTTTGAAGGGCTTGCGTACAAAATTTAATAATTTTTGATCGTCTATTGTTTTAGTGAAAGAGCTTAAAAAATATCATGTTTGGTACTAAATGAAAGGATTTTTGAAGGTCTCGCGTGAAAAATTGATTCTTTTCGATCGTCAGTTATTTTATTGAAAGTGTTTCAAAACATATTGTGTTTGGTATCAAATGAAAGGTCTTCTGAAAGGCTCGCGTGAAAAATTGTTTTTTTTTCGACAGATAATTGTTTTAGTGAAAGTGCAGCAAAACTAATTCTGTTTGGTACGCATGGAATTTTCTGATAGAATTATTTCAATTTCTATACAAGGTAGAGAAATTTTGAAAATTGATTTAGGCATTAAATGATTGAGAATACATGTTTTAAACTGTTTTCAACTGATTTTATTTGAAGAAAAAATGTCAGTTAATTTTTAAAAGTATATCTTGAAACAAAGCATAATTTGTCCGCAGTAATAATATACAGTAAAAAAAAAATAAAAAATTGACCGCAGCATGCTACAATGCAAACAAAGGTAACTCGAAACAACGATGTCGGAAATAATATTCCAGCGATTTCCAACAGTTTTTCAAAAAAGTTTAAAGAAAATTTTCAATTGATTTCATGTATATATAAATATAAATGTGGAATGTCATCCGAAATGACTTCCGAAGGATTTTTAATAAATAGTAAAATGTATTCAGATGAAATTAAAAAAGTTGAAATTTTACGATAGGCAATTGTTTCAAATTTAAAGTATTCCAAATCATAACTTGTTTGGTCTCATTTGTATGGTCTTTAGAAGAACTTTCAGATGAAATAAAAAAATATATATTTTACGACCGTCAATTATTTTAAACATAAAGTATTCCGAATCATACCGTGTTTAGTGATATATGAATGGGGTTTAGAAGAACTTTCAGATAAAATAAAAAAAGTTGAAATTTTACGATCCTTAATTGTTTCACAGTATACTTTGTAGATTGCACGACGGGACATACTTCACATTGAGTCAAATTTGTATTTCATATAAATGTAAAAAAAAATACTTTTAGCTGTACTCGTATTTAATATCAAAATTAATCAACAATATTTTTCATTATACGTTGCTTCACTTTTTTAACCATATGCACTTAAACTTAGAAAATGGTAGATCGCGGCACATTCTCAAGAAAAAAACTCCAACGCACACCAAATTAAGTTCGCCACAGCTGATCTAGACGATTGTCATAAACTCCAATCTGATCTCGATAATCTAGTGAATTATTGTTCTCAAAACGACCTGTCACTGAATGTGAGTAAATGTAGCTTTGTGAATTTTACAAGAAATCTGTCCTAAATATTAATCAATTATAAAATAGACGGGGAATTATTAACAAACAAATCTGTTGTACGGGATTTAGGCGTACCGTATGACCTGAAGCTAACCTTTAATGATTATATTTAATATATTGGCAACAAAAGTTACAAAATAATTGGTTTCATATTGAGAACATCTAAACATATTTAATTATTGTATTATTGAATAGTTAGACCTCACCTAGAATTTGTATCAGAAATTTGGAATCCCTGTTACAACTATAATATAATTGCAATTGCAAAAATTAAACTAAAATATACCAGAATTGTATATTACAGATTGAATATCTAATATGAATTCTATAATGACCGGCTTAACATACTTAATATGTTATCATTGGAAAAATCTTTTTATTTACATTATTAAATAATAAACTTGATGCTAGCGCAATACTTGTACTAATTAATTATCATGTACCATCCCAGTTCACAAGATCACAAAATTTGTTCCATCTGGCACAATATTATTCAAATGACTGTATAAACACTCCTCTAAATAGAATAATGACATCGTATAATAACTGCTTCCAACATATAGATTTATTAATGTAAATTCAAAACAGATATTATTTCTAAATTGTGTGAACTTTTATTGTAATTTATAAATGTTTATGTGTATATACAAATAAATAAATAAATATATATATATATATATATATATATATATATATATATATATATGTGTGTGTGTGTGTGTGTGTGTGTGTGTATATATATATATATACACATAAACATTTATAAATTACAATAAATATATATATATATATATATATATATATATATATATATATATATATATATATATATATATATATATATATATTGTTCTTGTTGATACTGCAACTATTTTAGATAATTTGTGAATACGTGGAAATCTCTGACCAACCAAGTAGACGCAGAACAACGGCGTTTGTTGTGAAGTAGAAAGGGTTAGAATAACTTGTGATGAGACGGGTGGGCGGCAAAGAGCTAGTACCCCTTGGTGTTATGCGGGTTGCATTTTTGTTGATGACAGTTATCAGACGCGAGCATTTTATTTATTTAAATACAAACGTGCGTATACAAAACACTTAATATGTCAAAAACTAACCTTTACTTTGATGTATGAAAAGTAAATAATTGAATATAAAAATAACTACACAAATGTTTGCAACTCGCATAACATCAAAGGGTACTCGCTCCTTGCCGCGCACCTGCCTCACCCACAAGTTACTCTAACTCTTTCTACTTCACAACACTGCCTTGACTTGAATACGGCAGAATTTGTCTACTTATGGTTGGTCTGAGGTGGAAACCTTAATTGGCTTTGCTGTTGGTTCCCCAAAAGTAAATAAATAAAATATATACGCCTTAAATAATGTAATATCGTCTTCGCAAATCGGCAGTACGGCAGTGTAAAAACTGTGGCTCGGTGTGCTCGGTAGGTCTAGACCCGATTTGGGCTGTAGCGCCATTTGTTACTTTCCATTTTTGCCTTCTTACTTTTTCCTTAAATTTATTTTGCTACTTCTTTGCTTCTGCCTAAAATCTATTTTTGTTATAAATATTAGTTGACTAAACTTCTGTACTTCTTACCTTAATTTTATTTTGTATCTTTTGTAATATTTAGTCTTGTAATAATAATTTAAAATCATTCTGTTTCTATTTCAATTTCAATTTCAATTTCAGGTTAAACACGTTGCTTTATTTTGACTCTTTAATTAGTAATAGCATGCCGTGAGTTTAGCGTCTGTCATTGTTTAAAGTTAGTTCCTCTTTAGCTCACCTTGTTTATTGCTATTACTGAGATTAATAATTTAGTTATCTTTAAATTTATTTATTTTGAAATCTTTGTGTGGACGCAAAATAATACAGTATAACTGGATTGGAGAGTAGTGTCGACCATTTTTGAATATTTGAGTATTCAGCGGATTTTCCGAATTTGATTTCGATAGGAATTTCATACTTTTTCTACGATAAAGCCGCCTAAGAACTCAGGTAATTCATGCATTCATTATTGAAAAGTAAAACTAGTTTATTTTTGGTAATTATTTTGTTGAGAATTATTTTGTGATTCAGTTTTGTCTCGCCGCCAGACACGACCCTAATTGTGACTTCTGTTTCAGGCTTTTTATTTTTACGTTTCTATTTTATTGTACATGTCTTTCGTCTTGTACTGTTCGACGTTTTCGCTTTCTGTGACGTATCGTGGGTCCTAGTTATCGTCCTGGTTAGAGGATTTGGAATAATTATTGAGGAAAGGAATCATAGTACCACGTGGAACGGAGGTGACGTCACGAGCACACATGTGACGCCCGCCATTTTGGATTAGATGTTTTGCCGCCAATATTCCGATTGAAGTTATCCAGCTACTGGACCGTAGTCACAGCTAAGCCCACACATCTTTATGATTGTTTTAGTCTTTTTTTGTATTTCGAGTCACATTTAGAATTATTTGTATTAGAAGTTACGGCATTTAAGTTCATATATTTTACAGTAGTTTATATATTTACATTTGATTAATACTCGTAGAATATTGTACAAATTCAGTTAAGCATTTATTTTGATTTATTCACTTAGTATTGACATTGTTGTCACAAGTTGTGTAGCTTGTGTGTGAAAAAGTTGTTAGGTCTGCAAGGAATTTACGTTAATTTTGGTGTTGCGCCGCGTATCGCGTTTCGTTGGCCATCGGATCGTAATACGTCGTTTCGCGCTGCATTGTCGTGTTTTCAGCCAGGTTTTTACGTTTTTTTTCATCGCAGTCCTAGTTGCTCCGGTAGAACACAGCGACCCAGTTTTAATTTTAGTTAAATTTATTGCTGATTATTATTAACTACTCCAGTCTTAATTGGATTTATTTCTTAATTTAGTTTGTCTTTAATTTAATCGAATTGAATATTTAGTATCATTTTCTTGTGTACTTTTAATAACGTTTTTGAATATAGCCGTTAATTTTTCTATTATTAATTATTTAGTATTTCTTGGACGTTATAAATTTGACATCCCTTCATACCTTGCGAGCCACCTCTCTCCCTATACGCCGAGTATTTTCTCGTTCCAGTACCTTCGTGGTTGGGTATCGCTGGCAACAAAAACAACCACGTGGCGCCCTATATTTATTTTAGTTTTGTTTTGATTTCGATATTTAATTTTTCTGTGTATCGAACCCACCCCATCTCCACTGAAACAGTTGGCTAGCCGCCTCCATCTTATGGAGCAGAATTGTACGTAATACATTGGAAGAAGAAGAATAATTTAATAATCATAACTTTAAGAATTATTATAATATAGAGTAGATAGTTCAGTGGAAATGCGTCGGCCTATGGATTCGAGAATCCGAGTTCAATTCCAGCAGTCTATAAATTTTACTCTACATTAAAATTGCCCCAGTGGTCTCTAATAGGTGGCGGGGGAGAATCATCAGATATTTTATCGTATTTTGTTTAAATTCCAAAGCTACCCGTTATAAATACGAACATTTTGGTAATTTATAAACCTAATTTTAGCGATAATTAAATAGATAAAATGAAATCAGTTGTAGCTTAAATACAGAATTTGCAGTACTTTTATATATAATATAATTTGAGGAGCAATGGCAGGAAAAATTTCAAATGCCAGCAGACTGTTGCTTGAATGTATTTTTATGTTTGATATACATAATTATTCCAAAATCAACATTTTGTTTTATGTATTATGGCACATTCAAATAAAACATTCCACGCACGCCTGTGCTGGTGACAGAAATTTAAACTACTGTATCTAAAGTAGCGGTTAACTAGGGCTGGATTTATGTGTAATTAACATATGCATTTGCTTAGGCCCCTAGCCGTTTCATAAAATATTTGTGTGTGTAAATTAATTTTTGATCAAATATTTTCTTGTATTATACATTTTTTTCCGGTGTAATTCGTGTCCGTAATGTGCATTATTCCGATATTATATTTTCGTTGCTAGGCTACAAGAAATAACAGTACGGGAATATATTTTTCGGTCTCTGGCAAAGTAGTACACTTGTGAAAATAAATTAAAAAAAAAACAGGTTAACGCCAACATCAGATATTTTCTTCAAACCAACGCAATAATTTTTGTTATGTTGGTTATCTGACGTTTATAAATTAAATATGAAATAACAAATTTTTCAGCATAGATAGATCGAAAACAAAAAAATAGTATCTGTAACATGTAGAAAAAAATGTTGTCCCGGATATCTGGTGGCAGTGTTGCCAGCTAACATTGATTAAAAATCTTAATTTTGTCTGCTAAAAGTCTCCAGAATATGTCTAGATTATGATTTTTTTAATTCTCCAAATATCTCTAATAAAATTTTTTTTTTCAGAAATATCCAATTAAGTACCTACAAATAAATTTTGTATAAATAGTATATTTAGATTTATCTTTATATTAATTTAGGCGTAGGGGTTAAATTTATTTTTAGTTATTTCTTAGCCTTTGATTTTTACTTTTTTACTTTTTACAATAGTATATTTATTATTTTTATTCAAAAAAAAACAAATAACACGTAAATGCATACACCTACGTTGCATTTCTTCCGATACTTTTGTTTATATCGTGGTTTCGGACATTGAAAATACTTATGTCTGTTGTTATCACTTGTCAAGGCTTATCGTCTACAGCTACAGATTATTACCATTCGCATTATTTGTAATAGACTTTTATGACCTTTATTTCACAGTTCAAACAAAATTTAATCATCAAAACATGAAATTTGTTTAGGATGAAATAGTGATTCATGTTATACTAATGCGACAATATTTATAATTTAGGTTGTTATTGTTTAAATTATGTGTTAAGTTTATGTCAGTTAATTGGTTTAGGAAATATTAAGTATTGTGAGAATGAAATGTTTGGGGTTGTGTTTGTTTCTAAACCAATAAATTTTGGTCAAGTGTGTCTGGGTCTGTTTGAGTGACACCAGATGTGAAAACATGTTAGAATTGGTGAGGGATGAAGAGACGTGTGAGAATGGTTAAGGGTGCATGTGACTCTGTAGCTAGTTTTTAAGATAGTGTGTATCCGTCGAAAGTAATTATTGTATGTTTAATAAATAAAACTGATGTACATATTCACTGTACTTCGCCTATTATTTATCCTGGCAAATACATGAATAGAGAAGTGCAGAAGGAGCAAGCATCAATCCAGAAAAAGTTATATGATATATATGCGACAATTATCTGAAGTGGATAGATTGTTATATTTTATATATTATATTACTACACTAATAGCATAAAATATTTAGCAATTGTAGAATATTCGAGAACACAGATTAGAAAAAAACATAATATTTCTCGCTAGCGTTCTATCTAAAATTCTAGAATTGAGGCAGGTCGCAATATCTTTCAAAAAGTTGCGTTTTTGAGTTTTAAAAACTTTACGACTTGTTCTACAATTTTCCACCATCGTTCGGGAATATATCACTTTTTCTACTAGTTACACAGTATACTATTAAAGACATTTATTCAATTTTGCCTTATAAACTCATGTTTAATTGCTTGAATACAGACCATTAAAGTTGTTGTTTTATACACAATCGCTTAAATATTTCATTTCACTAGTGGTTTAAAATTTTTATTTCACTAGTGGTTTAAAAATATTAAATATATGTCAATCAGAATAAATTAAAAGTTTAATACATAATTATACATACATTATAAGGTACTGAATAATTTAAAAACAAATTTAACTACGCATTTCACTTTCTCATTAACGAAGTTAGGTCTTAAAAAGGTTCGCTTATGAAATAAAAAATTTAGTTTTGAACACCGTCACTTTCAAAGCACTAACTAATTAGTTGTTCATGATTTTATGCAAATGAAATGCATCATCAATTAGAATATCTTCATCTTCCATTTTTACTTTCTACACATTGATACACGGTAAAGACTTTATTGTAGAGAATTCACAACGGTCATTCTCTATTTGCGTTCCAATTTTTTTCCTGTAAACAATTAAACCCATGGCAATGCATCAAACAATATCACTAGATTACAGTAAGCAATTATTGGCATTTCAAGCTTCTGACTTGATTTATAAAAATCTCATTCTCAAATTGGAGAAGTTTATTAGGATAAAATTCAATAAACAGTTGTATTAAACTCGCGGTTTAAATAACTATTAATAAATATTAAGTTGTTCTAAATATTTAATGCATAATAAATTTCGTAACTAAAACTATAAATTGTTTACATTGTCCTCCAAATTTTCAGATTTACAACATTTATTCATTCGTGTACAACTTTTAAAAATTCCAATGAATCGCACTTTTATATTTACATTTTAAAGAGTCGTTTTAAATTCATTGGGAAGTGTCGCCACTGTAAGTAACCCCAAAAAAATTTGTGCTTAGGGAGCCCGCAATACCTAAATCCGGTACTAGCGGTTACATGTGATTAATATGTGCTTCATACAGTTTTAAGTAATGAAAGTAGTAGAAAGAGGGAAATATAACATGCTTTGCAGCAGTTTTGCCACTCAAGATTGAGTATATTTTAGTGCTATAAATTTAGAATAACTTCATTTAGTCATAAATTTAAAGTTTATGACAGAAAAATTCGGGAGACGCCCGGACTCGAACCCAGGACCTTCTGCTTGCCGGACTAATGCTTTAACCACTAAGCCACGGCTACCCTGTATGAGATAGGCATCAACCGAATTTATCTGTCATAGTGTCTAACACAGCATCGATCCCAAGAGTCCTGTCTCATAGGAATTGACAACGGGTTTCGTCTGTAGCGACACAATCTGATTTTTTAAGGAAATCATACCACAAAGTAAATTTAAAGAATTTAAGTCGTATGAATGACTTTGAAGTTTGACAAATTTAAATTTTTCTGTCATAAACTTTAAATTTATCAAATTTCAAAGTCATTCATATGACTTAAATTCTTTAAATTCATTTAGTCATCTTATACATACACGAATAATATAAACTTCATAAGTTATAAATTATTACCTGTTTTGTTGATCAATTTTGCAACGCAAAATTTTAATGAAGAATCTCACTATTTTTTACACCAAATGGGTTCAAGCACTGCTACTATACTTTTGAAACAATTTTTAAAGAGAGAGTCTATTTATTGATTAGTCCAGTCGCTACATAATGTTTTTGCCTTCGAATAAAAAATACTTAATATGTATAACTTGAAACTATTTTTTTAATCTTAAATAAAAAAGTCGTCAAGGTGGACCAGATCCATGAAGTAACTGATGGAGCACATACTAACGTTTCACATTGTCGCAATGCGTTCGACATGTTAGATTCGTCTGCCATATTAGTGTAGTCCATCCTTTGACGCCATCGCATCCTAAAGTGGTAAAAGAGATATGGCTGATATAATTTTGATTACAAATAAGTTTCTAATCAGAACAGTCATAATATGAGTTTGTTTTTATAATAATATTCTAATTTTACGTGATCATTATAAATTAATAATAATAAATGAAAATTTCCAATGTTTTGCATATTTGATAATATTAAAATATGAATTCACATTTTGTAATATACTCGTACATCTTAATATATTCAAAAATATTTTCATATTATAAATAAAAAGTACTAGATTAAAAAACTATATTAATTATATTGTATCACAACACAACTGTTAGAAAAAAGTAAACAAAAACATAGGCACGTGGAATAATCGTCTTACTCCACTACTTCATGTGTTGGCTTTACAACATTGCGTAACTGAGCATAGACAATTACTCGTCTATTTTATATGGTCTGAGAATCCATCGTTTCATTTGTTATGTTGTACAGTATATTTTTGTTGCTTTTATATAGTTTAGGTGTATAATTTTTATGATTTTGTTTTGTTTACCAGTTCTTTATTATTTTAATGACATTTAAGTCTAAACAAGTGCATTAGCTGCGATTTAGTTTAAATAATTTATAATTTTTTGGTTATTTTTTTCTTCTGAAGGAAGAACAATATATGTTTGGATTTTTTATTTGTGTTAATATGCAAGTTTGTGTGGAATTTCATTGCGGAAAGCGTTCATCCAGAAACTCACAAAATCAACAAGATATTGATCATCAGGCTCCCGTGTTACTTTTCATAAAATATTAATATTTGAAAGTGATGAGAGATTATTAGGAATTCAGTAAATTTTTACATTTTTTAATTTTTTTATTTTGTCAACGTTTCGACTGCCACTTCCAGTCTTCTTCAGGACAAAATAAAATATAATTATAGAACAATATTTGTAAATAAATTATTTTTAATGTCGTGAGCGGGCGTAACTATTATTTTATCATGAGTGAGACGAAAATAATAAAAATGCGAGCGCAGTGTGCAAAATAGAAATTATTTAGTCAATGGTTAGACTCTTTGTGGAGAACTGTGACATGATCAAATCCAAAGTTATGATTGAAAGTATTGCTGTGTTCAACCAAGGCGCTGTGATTCAAATTACCTTTGGTGAGGTGGTAGAGATGTTGATTCATTCTTGTCTGTAAATATTGTTTGGTTTCACCTACGTAAGTTGAATCGCAGTCCTTGCATGTATTGAAAGCTGCTACATCAACAATGATGACAGATCCATCAACATTAAATCGGATTTCAATGACAGCAAGAATGTTTATTCTAACCTCAAACAGATATTACGTTATTGATTTTTACTTTTTGTCTCCATATTGGTTGACTTTGAGTTGGTTTTCTTCTATTACTCATAATTGTAAATTGTTGTTGTTTTTATATTCAACCGCTAGATGTCACACTATGTATCTTTTGTTGTAGCTTGGCTACAACAATAATTAGTTTAATATTTATTTTTAATCGGAGATAGAGGATAAGAGCAGGATCTAAGGGCCAAACCCACTAGTAAAGATCGTGTTTCTTTAATATAGTTTTATTAACTACTATTACTAACTTTTGTACACTATTTACACAGTTTTAACAGAGTTACTTGTTTAAGAGACTTATTCGAGTAAAAGATGGTAAGACTTGTTTGAGTCAGTGATGGTAGAAGACTTGTTTGAGTCGCGGATGGTAACAGACTGACTTCTCTAATCACGTCTCCGCCTTAGCTGGGCGAGACAAATAACTATACTCAGCATTCTTAAGGGGGCAAACATCATCAAAATGTCTTTAGACAATAACAATTCTAAGAACGCTGAAGGGATGCAGAAGGCATCAACAGGATGTGACATCATCGTCAAAGACTAAATAGAAATTAATACTATCAATATACATTCTTATTATTAATCTAGGGAGATTACAACACCTTCCCCCTAAGAAAAAGAAAAAACATGAAACAATTTACAAACTGGGTTTTATTTTGGAGATTGTTTTTTCTTTTAGCTTCTTACTTATTTCCTTATCTAAAACATCTTTATTGATGGCGGCATGTGCAACAGATATCTCGTCTTTATTTTCTTCAGTTATATTAATATGGCTAACAAAAACACCTGGTTTTGCAAATTGAATACTACTTTGACTGGTGGACATCTCGCCATCGTACACTTTCTTACATGGATCTTTACAAAATAATATTATAAATTTCTTAACATAATTCCTCATATATAATATTACAAGAACAATAATTAATAAAAGTATACCATAAGTAACATAAGTGTAACTACTAAATTCATCATTTAATTTTACATGTTTAATCAATTCATTTGCATCTTTATCTATTTGATCAAGACTTTTACTAACTTCTTTTAAATTATTCAAATGATTATTAAATTTATTAATTTTAGGTAAATATATTTTGGAAAGATTTGTAATATTTACAATATTTTGATTTAATTCAAATTGAGGTATATTATCTAGAAAAACTTTAGATGAGATTTGTTTAGATGGTATCAGCAGGGCATCTTTTGTATAAACTTTACAATTTTCATTAATAGTGATGCTTCCTGTTCCATTTAATTTAATATCTACTGATTTATCATTATTACAATTTATCAAAATATTTTCTTCTTCAGAAATATTAAATGAAGTGCCTGAATTAAAAGGGTTATTTTGATAGAATAAATTATGTAAAATTTTACCTTCATTAGATCTACATTTAATAGAATTAAACTATTTCCAAAAGTATCAAAAACTTATATACATCATATACTAAAATGTAAAAAGATAAGCTAATTAAGCTTTTAGGTTCATACCCTAAATATAAAGGTTTAATCCTTTTCTTTTTAATAATTAATATTTATAAATTAATTTTCATTTTAACATTAATAATAGGAACAATAATCTCAATTTCATCTTATACATGATTAGGAACTTGAATAGGTTTAGAAATTAATTTACTTTCTTTTATTCCATTATTAAAAGAAAAAAATAATCCATACTCAACTGAATCATCTATTAAATATTTTCTTGTACAAGCTTTAGCTTCAACAATATTTTTATTTTCTATTTTAATAATTATAATAATAAAAAATACAATTAATAACATCTTGAATATTGATATATTATTAATAATAATAATTAATTCATCACTTTTATTAAAAATGGGAGCTGCCCCCTTTCATTTTTGATTTCCTGAAATTATTGAAGGAATAAATTGAATTAATAGATTAATTTTAATAACATGACAAAAAATTGCACCCATAATATTATTGTCATATACAATTAAATTTTCTAATTATATTATTATTATTATTATTATTACAACTCTAGTAGGAAGAATTAATGGATTAAATCAAACTAGATTACGGAAAATTATAGCCTATTCATCTATTAATCATTTAGGATGAATATTAAGTTCATTTCTTAACAGAGAGATAATTTGATTATTATATTTTTTTTTTTACTCATTTATTTCATTAACATTAATTTTAATATTAAATTCATTTAAAATTTTTTATTTAAAACAAATATATACATTTATAAATAAAAATATTTTAATTAAATTTAGATTAATAATAAATTTACTCTCATTAGGAGGTTTGCCTCCATTTTTAGGATTTCTGCCCAAATGAATAATTATCCAATATTTAAGTAATAATTATATATATTTACTATTATTTATAATTATAATAACTTTAATTACTTTATTTTTTTACTTACGAATTGCATATACTAGATTAATTTTATCTCACAATGAATTAAATTTTAATATTTTAATAAATTTACATATAAAAATAAATATTTCAATATTATTTTGATCATTTATTTCAATTAATGGATTAATTTTATGTACAATTCTTTTTAATTTTTATTAAAAGGATTTAAGTTAACCCAAACTAATAGCCTTCAAAGCTATAAATAAAGAAAATGCTTTAAGCCTTAGGGCTAAATAAGCAATTTGTAATTAAAATATAAAATAAGTTTTAAGAATTGTTTCTATCTTTAAATTTGCAATTTAATATTTTATTAAACTATAAAACTTTTATATTAATCTGGTAAAAGAAATTTAAATTTCCTAAATAAATTTACAGTTTATTACCTATTTCTCAGCCATTTTACCGCGACAATGATTATTTTCAACAAACCATAAAGATATTGGAACATTATATTTTATTTTTGGAATATGAGCTGGAATAGTAGGAACTTCATTAAGCATATTAATTCGAGCTGAATTAGGGAATCCTGGATCATTAATTGGTGACGATCAAATTTATAACGTAATTGTAACTGCCCATGCATTTGTTATAATTTTTTTTATAGTAATACCAATTATAATTGGAGGATTTGGAAATTGATTAGTTCCTTTAATATTAGGAGCTCCTGATATGGCCTTTCCTCGAATAAATAATATAAGTTTTTGATTACTTCCTCCTTCATTAACATTACTTTTAATAAGAAGTATAGTTGAAAGTGGCTCAGGTACAGGATGAACAGTTTACCCTCCCCTCTCATCAGGTATTGCCCATGCAGGAGCTTCAGTTGATTTAGCTATTTTTAGTTTACATTTAGCTGGGATTTCTTCTATTTTAGGAGCTGTAAATTTTATTACTACAATTATTAATATACGATCAATAGGAATAACATTTGATCGAATACCATTATTTGTTTGATCAGTTGGCATTACTGCTTTATTACTACTTTTATCTTTACCTGTATTAGCTGGAGCTATTACAATATTATTAACAGACCGAAATTTAAATACTTCCTTTTTTGACCCAGCCGGAGGAGGAGACCCTATTTTATATCAACATTTATTTTGATTTTTTGGTCATCCAGAAGTTTATATTTTAATTCTTCCAGGATTTGGAATAATTTCTCATATTATTAGCCAAGAAAGAGGAAAAAAAGAAACTTTTGGTTCATTAGGAATAATTTATGCAATATTAGCAATTGGTTTATTAGGATTTGTTGTTTGAGCCCATCATATATTTACAGTTGGTATAGATGTAGATACACGAGCTTATTTTACTTCAGCAACAATAATTATTGCTGTTCCAACTGGAATTAAAATTTTTTCATGATTAGCAACTTTACATGGTACTCAATTATCTTATAGACCTTCACTACTTTGATCTTTAGGTTTTGTATTTTTATTTACAGTTGGAGGTTTAACAGGAGTTGTATTAGCTAATTCTTCTCTTGATATTATTTTACATGATACTTATTATGTTGTTGCTCATTTTCATTATGTATTATCTATAGGAGCAGTATTTGCTATTATAGCAGGATTTATTCAATGATTTCCTTTATTTACAGGATTAAGATTAAATAACAATCTTTTAAAAATTCAATTTATTGTTATATTTGTTGGAGTAAATTTAACTTTTTTCCCTCAACATTTTTTAGGATTAAGAGGGATACCTCGACGATATTCAGATTATCCTGATGCATATACTTCATGAAATGTAATTTCTTCTATTGGATCAACAATTTCTTTTATTGGAGTATTATTATTAATTTATATTGTTTGAGAAAGATTTATTTCTCAACGTTTAGTAATTTTTACAAATCAAATATCAACTTCTATTGAATGATTTCAAAACTATCCTCCAGCTGAACATAGCTATTCTGAGCTGCCAATGTTATCAAATTTCTAATGTGGCAGAATAGTGCAATGAATTTAAGCTTCATATATAAAGTCATAGCTTTTATTAGAAAATGGCTACATGATCTAATTTAAATCTTCAAGATAGAGCTTCTCCTCTTATAGAACAACTTATATTCTTTCATGATCATACTCTAATAATTTTAAGAATAATTACAATATTAGTAGGATATTTAATAATAACTTTATGTTTTAATAAATATATTAATCGATATTTACTAGAAGGTCAAACAATTGAAGTAATCTGAACTATTTTACCAGCAATTACATTAGTTTTTATTGCTTTACCTTCCTTACAATTACTATATTTATTAGATGAAGTAAGAAATCCTTTAGTGACTTTAAAGTCTATTGGTCATCAATGATATTGAAGTTATGAATATTCAGATTTTAAAAAAATTGAATTTGATTCTTATCTAATTCCAATTAATGAATTAAAAAATAATGAATTTCGATTATTAGATGTTGACAATCGAATTATATTACCTTTTAATACACAAATTCGAATATTAGTAACAGCTCTTGATGTTATTCATTCATGAACAATCCCTGCTTTAGGAGTAAAAATTGATGCCACACCTGGTCGATTAAATCAAACAAATTTTTTTATAAATCGATCAGGATTATTTTATGGTCAATGTTCAGAAATTTGTGGGGCTAATCATAGTTTTATGCCAATTGTAATTGAAAGAATTCCAATTAAATCATTTATAAAATGAATTTCTAAAATAGATATTTCATTAGATGACTGAAAGTAAGTATTGGTCTCTTAAACTAATTTATAGTAACTTAACAATTACTTCTAATGGAAAAATTAGTTAAAATATAACATTAGAATGTCAAACTAAAATTATTAATATAATTAATATTTTTTAATCCCACAAATAGCTCCAATAAATTGATTATTTTTATATATATTTTTTACAATAATTTTTATTATATTTAATTTTATAAATTATTATATATTTTTAATTAAAAATCCAAATTTAATTAAAAATAATAAATATATCAATAAAATTATAAATTGAAAATGATAACAAATTTATTCTCTTCATTCGACCCTTCAACATATATTTTAAATATTCCAATAAATTGAATAAGAACTTTTATAGGATTATTATTAATTCCTATATCTTATTGATTTATTCCATCACGATTTAATATTATCTGAATTAACATATTATTAATTTTACATAAAGAATTTAAAACATTATTAGGATCTTATAACCATAAAGGAAGAACATTTATTTTTATTTCATTATTTTCTTTAATTTTATTTAATAATTTTATAGGATTATTCCCATATATTTATACAAGTTCAAGTCATATATCAATAACTTTATCTTTAGCTTTACCACTATGATTAAGTTTTATATTATTTGGATGAATTAATAATACACAGCATATATTTGCTCATCTTGTTCCTCAAGGAACTCCTTCAATTTTAATACCTTTTATAGTATGTATTGAAACAATTAGAAATATAATCCGACCTGGAACTTTAGCTGTCCGTTTAGCTGCTAATATAATTGCCGGACATTTATTATTAACGTTATTAGGAAATACCGGACCAATAATAAATTCATCATTAATTTCTATATTAATTATTATTCAATTATTATTATTAATATTAGAATTTGCTGTTTCAATTATTCAATCGTATGTATTTGCTATTTTAAGTACATTATACTCAAGAGAAGTAATTTAATTGAATGTCAACACATTCAAATCATCCTTATCATTTAGTAGATTATAGTCCTTGACCATTAACAGGAGCATTTGGAGCAATAATTATAGTAACAGGATTATTAAAATGATTTCATCAATATAATATAAATTTATTAATAATTGGAACTTTAGTTACTTTATTAACAATAATTCAATGATGACGAGATATTACACGAGAGGGAACTTTTCAAGGGTTACATACTTATGTTGTTACTATAGGTTTACGATGAGGAATAATTTTATTTATTACTTCAGAAGTATTTTTCTTTATTTCATTTTTTTGAAGATTCTTTCATAGAAGATTATCTCCAGCTGTAGAACTTGGAAATATATGACCACCAATAGGAATTCAACCTTTTAATCCACTACAAATTCCTTTACTTAATACTTTAATTTTATTAACTTCAGGAATTACAGTTACATGAGCTCACCATAGTATAATAGAAAATAATTATACTCAAGCACTTCAAAGTCTATTCTTCACAGTAATTTTAGGGATTTATTTTACTATTTTACAAGCATATGAATATATTGAATCTCCATTTACAATTGCAGACTCAGTTTATGGGTCAACATTTTTTATAGCAACAGGATTTCATGGATTACATGTTATTATTGGAACAATTTTCTTACTAGTATGTTTAATCCGTCATTAATATAATCATTTTTCTTCAATTCATCACTTTGGATTTGAAGCAGCAGCTTGATATTGACATTTTGTTGATGTTGTATGATTATTTTTATATATTTCAATTTACTGATGAGGTAGATAATATTTATATAGTATAAAAAGTATATTTAACTTCCAATTAAATGGTCTAATTATTTTTAGTATAAATAATTTTTATTATTTTATTAATAAGTATAATTATTTTAATCATTTCTATAATAATAATATTATTAGCTAATATTTTATCAAAAAAAACTTTTATAGACCGAGAAAAAAATTCTCCTTTTGAATGTGGATTTGACCCTAAAAATTCTGCACGTATCCCTTTTAGATTACAATTTTTTTTAATTGCAGTAATTTTCTTAATTTTTGATGTAGAAATTGCTTTATTAATACCTATAATTATAATTATAAAAATTTCAAATCTTTTATCATGAATAATAATAAGATTTTTTTTTTTATTTATTTTATTAATCGGTCTATATCATGAATGAAATCAAGGAGCTTTAAATTGAGCTAAATAAGGACTATAGTTAATAATAACATTTGATTTGCATTCAAAAATTGTTGATATTTCAACTAATCTTAAAATAAGAAGTAAAATTTTACCTTTAGTTTCGACCTAAAAATTTGATGTCTTCATCCTTATTTAAATATTAATTGAAGCCAAAAAGAGGCATATTACTGTTAATAATATAATTGAATTTAATTCCAATTAAAGAAATATGATGAATCAAAAAAAAGCTGCTAACTTTTTTCTTAGCGGTTAAATTCCGTTTATATTTCTATTTATATAGTTTAATTAAAACATTACATTTTCAATGTAAAAATAAAATATTTATTTTTATAAATACTTAAAAATTTAAAATAATTTCCTTAATATCTTCAATATTATGCTCTATTTATAAGCTATTTAAGTAAATTATTATAAAAACTATTAATATTACTAATCATAAAATAACTAAAATTAAATAAATTTTTATATTATTATTTTGTAAAAATTGAAAAAAAATTGAATTTTTTTTTATATTTATATATATACCCTGACCTCCAAGAAATTCATTTCATCCCTGATCAAATCCCTTATATAATCTATATCTTGTGATTAAAGGAATATAATTTATTGAAAAAGTAGAAATATTAGGTATAAATCATATAAACCCAAAAAAATATCTATAATGATAAAATTTTAAAGAATTACTTAATCATCTTAATGAAAATTTTGATATTTCATAACCAAATCATATACCAATTACTCTTACTATTAATGCTAATATTTTTAATTCAATTGGTAAACAAATTATAATTGGAGTAGGAAAAATTAATCAACTTAATATACTTCCTATAAAAATTACTATTAATAATATTATAATTATACTTTTTAATATAATTCAACCTTCATCATTTAAAGAATGAAATGAGTAAAAATTAAAATCACCAGTAATTGAATAATAACATAAACGAAAAGAATAACATACAGTTAATCCTGTAGAAATAAAAAATAAAAAAAAAAATAAATATATTAATATAACTTATACAAACAATTTCTAAAATTAAATCCTTTGAATAAAATCCTGCTAAAAAAGGTATCCCACATAATGCTAAATTTGAAATATTTATACAAATACAAGTTAAAGGTATATAAATTATTAAATTTCCCATAAAACGAATATCTTGTATATCTTTTAAATTATGAATAATAGCTCCAGCACATATAAATAATAAAGCTTTAAATAATGCATGAGTTAATAAATGAAAAAAAGCCAAATTAAAATTTCCTATAGATAAAATTCTTATTATTAACCCTAATTGACTTAAAGTTGAAAGAGCAATAATTTTTTTTAAATCAAACTCAAAATTAGCTCCTAACCCAGCTATAAATATAGTTAAAACTGAAATTAATAATAAAAATAATCTTAAATTTTCATTTAAAACTATATTAAAACGAATCAATAAATAAACTCCAGCTGTAACTAAAGTAGAAGAATGAACTAAAGCTGAAACAGGAGTTGGTGCTGCTATAGCCGCAGGTAATCATGAAGAAAAAGGAATTTGAGCTCTTTTAGTTATAGCTGCTACTATTACTAAAATACCAATAATTTGTATATATAAATCTATTTTTATATAATCTAAATAAAAGATATAATTTCATCTTCCATAATTTATTATTCAAGAGATAGCAATTAATAATATAACATCTCCAATTCGATTTATTAATGCAGTAATTATTCCTGCATTATAAGATTTAATATTTTGATAATAAATTACTAAACAATAAGAAACTAAACCTAAACCATCTCATCCTAATAAAATTGAAATTAAATTTGTACTAATAATTAATAATATTATAGAAAATACAAATATTAAAACTAATATAATAAAACGATTAATATTTAAATCTCCTTCCATATATTGTTTTCTATAATAAATAACTATACAAGAAATAAATAAAACAAATCTTATAAATATTAAAGATATTCAATCAAATAAAATTCCTATAACAATTGATGTTGAATTTAAACTTAATAATTCTCATTCAATAAAGATTATATAATCTAAAAGTAAAAATTTTAAACTTAAAATAAATAATCTAATTCTAATTAAAAATAAACTTACAGAACTGATGATACAAATAGAAATAATATTAATGATCTAAGATAAGATTTAAACTTATATTTTTGATATCACAAATCAAAATTTTTAATTAAATTACTTAAATAAATTAAATTCATAATATAAAAAAATTTCTTTTAATAATTAATAAATTCAAAGGAAATCAATGTAATAATAATAATAAATATTCACGAACATACCCAGAAGAACATGAAAACTTACCAGAATAAATTTTTCCATGTTGACTATAAGAATATAAATATAAAGTATAAACTGCACTAAAAAAAAATAAAAATATTAAAATAAAAATTGTTAATCAAGTTCATGAAATTAATCTATTTAATAAACTAATTTCTCCTATTAAATTTATTGAAGGAGGAGCAGCTATATTAGAAGAACTCAATAAAAATCATCATAATGTTATTCTAGGTATTAAATTTATTAACCCTTTATTTATAAATATTCTTCGTCTATTTATTCGTTCATAAGAAATATTGGCTAAACAAAATAAACCAGATGAACATAAACCATGAGCAATTATTATAATATATGAACCACAAAATCCTCAATAATTAAAAGTCATAATCCCAGCTAAAACTAATCCTATATGAGCTACTGAAGAATATGCAATCAATAACTTTAAATCTGTTTGACGTAAACAAATTAAACTAACTAATATACCTCCAACTAATCTAATTCTTACAAATAAAGTTGAAAAAGTTATTCCAATAACTAAAAATATTCTTATTACTCGTAATAATCCATATCCCCCTAACTTTAATATAATTCCAGCTAAAATTATAGATCCAGAAACTGGAGCTTCTACATGAGCTTTAGGTAACCATAGATGAACTATATATATTGGTATTTTAACTAAAAAAGCAAAAATTATACTAATATATATATATATATTAAAATAATAAATATTATTAAAAAAAAAAAAATCTAATGTAAAATAATTATTATAATAATAAAAAATTCCAATTATTATTGGTAAAGAAGCAAATAATGTATAAAATAATAAATAAATTCCTGCTTGTAAACGTTCTGGCTGATACCCTCAACCTATAATTAAAATTAGTGTAGGAATTAAACTACATTAAAAAAAAAAATAAAATAAAAATAAATTTATAGAACTAAAAGTACAATATAAAAATAATAATAATATTAATAAAATAAATATAAAAAAATTTTTAAAAAAATTTTTTCTATTAATAGATTCTCTTGCTAAAATTATTAATGAACAAATTCAAAAACTTAATAAAATTAATCCAAATGATAATAAATCTGACCCAAAAAAATAACTAATATTTATTCATAAATAATTAAATCTACCTATTATTATAAATATAAAACTTAAAATAAAATATATAATTTGATTTAATCAAAAACTATTTTTTTTAAAACATAAAGGAATTATAAATAATATTATAAATAAAAATTTTAACATAATATATTTATTGAAAAAAAATAATCATTTCCATGAGTTCGAATTAAAGAAACTAAAATTGATAAACCCAAAACACTTTCACATACACAAAAAGTTAAAAATATTACACTAAAATAATATTCATAATTAAATATTGATAAGTAAATAAATAATAAAACATATAAAGATAAAATAATAAATTCTAATCTTAATAACATTAATAATAAATGTTTACGTTTAGAAGAAAAAACTAACATACCAATAAAATATATAAAAATAAATACTAAAATATTAAATAAATAAATAATAAGTTTTAATAATTTAAAATAAAATATTGGTCTTGTAAATCAAAAATAAGAAATAATCTTTTAAAACTTCAGAGAAAAAAAATATCTTTTATCATTAATCTCCAAAATTAATATTTTTATTTAAACTATTCTCTGTATTTTTTATATATTATTATTATTAAGATTAACAATAACAATTATTTTTATATTCTTAAAACATCCTATATCTATAGGATTAATTTTATTTATTCAAACTTTATTAATTTCATTAATTACAGGAATATTTTCATATTCTTACTGATATTCTTATATTTTATTTCTAGTAATAGTTGGAGGTATATTAGTTTTATTTATTTATATAACAAGATTAGCATCTAATGAAATATTTAATTTTTCTATTAAAATATCATTATTTATTATTATATCAATTTTAATAATTATGTTTTCATTCTTAATAATTGATTATATAATCATTAATCCTTTATTAAAAAATTCTAATATAATAGAAATAATTAATAATTTAATAATACTAAAAAACGAAAATTTATTAAGATTAAATATAATTTATAATATTCCTAATAATTTAATTTCATTTATATTAATAAATTACTTATTTTTAACATTAATTGCAGTAGTAAAAATTTCTAATATTAACCATGGTCCTTTACGACAAAAATTATAATGAATAAACCTATACGAACTAACCATCCTTTATTTAAAATTATAAATAAAGCTTTAATTGATTTACCAACACCCTCAAATATTTCATTATGATGAAATTTTGGATCTTTATTAGGACTATGTTTAATTATTCAAATTATTACAGGATTATTTTTATCAATACATTATATTGCAAATATTGATCTTGCATTTAATAGTGTAAATCATATTTGTCGAGATGTTAATTATGGATGATTATTACGAACTTTACATGCTAATGGAGCTTCATTTTTTTTTATTTGTATTTATATCCATATTGGTCGAGGAATATATTATGGCTCCTATAAATTTAAATATACATGAATAATTGGAGTTATAATTTTATTATTAGTAATAGGAACAGCTTTTATAGGATATGTTTTACCTTGAGGTCAAATATCTTTTTGAGGAGCAACTGTAATTACTAATTTATTATCTGCAATTCCTTATATTGGTACTATATTAGTACAATGAATTTGAGGAGGATTTGCTGTAGACAATGCAACTTTAACACGATTTTATTCAATTCATTTTTTACTCCCATTTATTGTTCTAGCTGCAGTAATAATTCATTTATTATTTTTACATCAAACTGGATCAAATAATCCATTAGGATTAAATAGAAATATCGATAAAATTCCATTTCACCCATATTTTTCTTATAAGGATATTATAGGATATATTATTATAATTATAATTATTTCAATTTTAACTTTAATTAATCCATATTATTTAGGAGACCCTGATAATTTTACTCCAGCAAATCCCCTTGTCACCCCTATTCATATTCAACCAGAATGATATTTTTTATTTGCCTATGCAATTTTACGCTCAATTCCTAATAAATTAGGGGGAGTAATTGCTTTATTAATATCAATTTTAATTTTAATAATTATACCTTTTTATAATAAAAGAAATTTCCAAAGTCTAAAATTTTACCCTATTAATCAAATTTTATTTTGATTTTTTTTTATTATTGTAATCCTATTAACATGAATTGGAATACGCCCCGTTGAAGATCCTTATATTATTATTGGACAAATTTTAACTATTCTTTATTTTATATATTTTTTAATTAATCCTTTAATTATAAAAATATGAGATAATTTATTATATAAATAATTAGTTAATGAACTTGTATAAGTATATGTTTTGAAAACATAATAAAGAATATTAAAATTCTATTAACTTATACTAAAAATAATTCACTAAATTAATAAAGAAAAATATAAAAGTTTTAAACCTATATATAAAAATAAATAATTTAAAGATAAAGGTAAAAAACTTTTTCAAGCTAAATATATCAATTTATCATAACGATAACGAGGTAAAGTACCTCGAACTCAAATAAAAGAAAATGCTAAAAAAACTATTTTTATAAAAAATAAAATAGAAATTAAATCTCTTCCTAAAAATATTACACAAAATAATATTCTTATAAATAAAATTCTTGAATATTCAGATAAAAAAATTAAAGCAAATCCCCCACTTCTATATTCAACATTAAACCCAGATACTAATTCTGACTCTCCTTCAGCAAAATCAAAAGGAGTTCGATTTGTTTCTGCTAAACTAGAAACAAATCAAACAAAACTTAATGGTAAAGATAAAAAAATTATTCAAATAAATTTTTGATATAATATAAATTCTATTAAACTAAAACTTTCAATTAAAATTATAAAAGATATTAAAATTAATGCTAATCTTACTTCATAAGAAATAGTTTGAGCTACAGCACGAAGTCCCCCTAATAACGAATAATTTGAATTAGAAGATCAACCAGCAATTATTACTGTATAAACTCCTAAACTAGTACAAGCTAAAAAAAATAATATTCCTAATCTAAAAGAAAATATAATTATATAATAAGGAATAATGACTCATAATAATAAAGATAAAAATAATCTTATAATAGGGGAATAATAATATATAATATAATTAGAAAGTAAAGGATAAACTTGTTCCTTAGAAAATAATTTAATAGCATCACAAAAAGGTTGAGGAATCCCTATAAATCCTACTTTATTTGGCCCTTTACGAATTTGAATATACCCTAATACTTTTCGTTCTAATAAAGTTAAAAAAGCAACACCTACTAAAACACAAATAACTAATAATAATATACAAATTAAAGAAAATAATAAATCTATATAAAACAAATATTACTTGTAATGAAATTACATATATGAATTCTAAATTCATTGCACTATTCTGCCAAAATAACAATAATATTCAAAATAATAAATATAAATATATCAAATATTTGGTCCTTTCGTACTAAAATATTTAAATTTAATAAAGATAGAAACCGACCTGACTTACGCCGGTCTGAACTCAGATCATGTAAAGATTTAATGGTCGAACAGACCAAAAATTTAAACTTCTACACCTAAACTAATCTTTAATCCAACATCGAGGTCGCAAACTTTTTTATCGATATGAACTCTCTAAAAAAATTACGCTGTTATCCCTAAGGTAACTTAATCTTATAATCACTAAAAATGGATCATTTATACCATAAATAAATGTTAATAACAAAAAAGAATTTCTTAAATCTTCTTATTACCCCAATAAAATAATTTAATTAATAAAACTTAAATAAATCTTAATTAATTATATTAATTAAATTATAAAGCTCTATAGGGTCTTCTCGTCTTTTACTAAAATTTAAGCTTTTTAACTTAAAAATTAAATTCTAATCTAAATTAAATAGAGACAGAATTTACTTCGTCCAACCTTTCATACAAGCTTTTAATTAAAAAACTAATGATTATGCTACCTTTGCACAGTCAAATTACTGCGGCCATTTAAAAATTTCATTGGGCAGGCTAGACTTTAAATTCAATTCAAAAAGACATGTTTTTGTTAAACAGGCGAGTAAAATTTTTGCCGAATTCCTTTAAATAATCTTTTATAATATTATTATTTAAATATTTAATATATACTAATTTTATCATTATACCTAATTATATTAAATTAAAAATTATTTATTTATAAAAAACTTAAAATTATATAAAATAATATTAAAAATTAAATTAATTATAACAAATTATTATTGATAGCTATTTCTAAACTTACATTTTTTAAAATATTTTATTTAATTTATAAAAATTTAATTAAAAGCTAATCCCTTTAATTATTAATATTAAAATATAATAAATTAATAAATTAATTTATTAAAATAAAAATATCTGAATTAAATTCATTTCTAAATAAACTAGATATATTTAAGAACGAATAACATTTCATTACCAATAAATTATTATAAATATTTTTTTTACAATAAAAAAAATAATTTATTAGCTCTCTTAAAATCGAGAAAATTAAAATTATTAATATTTATTTAATAAACCCTGATACACAAGGTACAAAAAATTAATTTTACTTATTCATAATTATAAAATATTTCAATTATCTTTTACAATACAATTAAACTATAATAAATAACTTTTTTTCTATAAAATATACTAAAAACTTAATAATTAAAATTATTTTTATTAAAAATTAAAAAATAAATATTAAACAATAAATTTTTAATTTCAAATTATATTGATTTGCACAACAACTTTTTAATGTAAATAAAATACTTTTCTATACAAGCTCTAATTTGGCATTCTAGATACACTTTCCAGTACATCTACTATGTTACGACTTATCTTATCTTATAATAAGAGCGACGGGCGATATGTACATATTTTAGAGCCAAAATCATAAAATTTAAATGAATTTTATTACTATTAAATCCACTTTTATAAAATAGATTCCTATTTTAATTCATATAAATATTTTTATTGTAACCCATTTCTTCTTAAATATATACTGCACCTTGATCTGATATATTTCTTAATATAAAATATTAAAAATTTATTTTCTATTAAAATTTTCTAATAACGACGGTATACAAATTTATAAAATAAGTAAAGTTAATCGTGGATTATCAATTATAGAACAGGTTCCTCTAAATAGACTAAAATACCGCCAAAATCTTTAAATTTCAAGAACATAACTAATACTACTTTAATAATTTATTTTACATTTAAAATAATAGGGTATCTAATCCTAGTTTAAATATAAATTTCATAATATTAAAAACTTTCTTATAAATTAATTTTTTATTTAAAATTTCACCTAATAAATAAAATTTTAATTTATCAATTAATAATCCATATATCTATTTACTAATAAAATTTATTTATATTTTTTGTATAACCGCAACTGCTGGCACAAAATTTGTTAATATTAAAATTTATTTCTAATTCTTAATTTCTTAAATTATTAAAATTAAATACTGCGAATAAAACAATTTAATTAAACTATGAAAATTCAATTAATATCCATACAAAAATTTACATGTAAAAAAAATATAAAATAAATCTTTAAGCTAGAATTAAACTTTATTAGGTTATCTATAACTATAAAATATAAAATTATTTACAGTTAAATTTAATTAAAATATAAAATATTACACAAAAAAAAAAATCCGATACCTCCCCTAGAGATAAGTTAAAATTTTAAAAATAACATGAAATTTGATCAGTATCTTTTGACGATATTTTTCTATTCATTATCAATCTTAAAAATCCAACATTAAATAATACTTTAATATTAAAAATATTTATATTATTTAATTTAATTTGACATCTAGTAAATTTAATACCCATTATTAAACTTTACTAAACAATAGATATATATTAACCAAAGGAATATCTATTAATCTTAACGACTGTCGAGTATATTAAATTTATAACATTATTCATCTTTTTAATAAAATTAAATCAGATTTCAATAAATATCTCAACAAAAATATTCACTTAAATAATATTATTAATATTAATATCCCAAAATTTGTAAATTTTAAATTTACTCAATTTATTTAAAATAAATTCATAATATAAAAAATATAACAAATGTATTCAAAAATTTAAAAATAAATTTTCAAATAAATTTTTATTAAAAAATTATTAATAATAAAATAATTTAACTTTTTTTTAATTTATACCTTTTAATACACAATAATTAAAAAAATTTAAAACTTTATAATTATACAATTTAATTAAAAAATTATCATTTCTGCCCAAATGAATAATTATTCAATATAATTTTTATAAAAATAAATTTTAAAATAAAAATTAAAAATCTCTAATAAGATAAATACTTATTAAAAACTAAAAAAAAATAAAAATCATATTAAATAAATTTATAATTAAAAAATTATAATCAAACTTTATTATTCTATATTAAAATATCTACTTAAATATTTTTATAAAGATAATTATATTTAAAATTTAATTTTATAATAAATTTAATATATAAACCATTAAAATTAAAATTTTTAAATAAATTTATTAATATAATTAAATTTTAATTCCATATTAATTAAAATATCTATTCAAAATAAATATTTTAATTAATATGGAATTAAAATTTAATACAAAATTTATTTTATACTAAAAAAATTAATAAAATCAAAATAAGTTAATCTAAATTATTAAATTTTTTTATAAAAATAATATAAAATCAATTAATAATCAATTTTTATATATAAAATTTTAATATAATTAATAAAAATACTTCTATCTAAATATTTTAATGTAAAATACATTAAAATTATAAATAAAAAAAAATTAAATTATAAATCATTAGAAATTAATTAACAATAAGATTATTATTTATAAATTTTTCAAAAAATTAAAAAATATATAATTTTAATCTATTATAAAATTTTATTAAATAATCAAATTAATAACTCTGCCCAATTATTATTTCAATTAAATTAATATTTTATAACAAATTAAAATTAAATTTATAAACAAATAACTCAATGAATTAAATTTTAAATATAAATATAATTAAATTTAAATTTAAAAGAAAAAATATATATAAAATTATTAAATATAATAATTTTAAAACAAAAAAAAATAAATTTTTAATTAAATAAAATTTAATTCAAAATTAAAATTCTTATTAAAATACTTCTGCCCAAATATTTTAATATTAAATGCATTAAAATTATAAATAAAAAAAAATTAAATTATAAATCATTAGAAATTAATTAACAATAAAATTATTATTTAAATTATTCAAAAAATTAAAAAATATATAATTTTAATCTATTATAAAATTTTATTAAATAATCAAATTAATAACTCTGCCCAATTATTATTTCAATTAAATTAATATTTTATAACAAATTAAAATTAAATTTATAAACAAATAACCCAATGAATTAAATTTTAAATATAAATATAATTAAATTTAAATTTAAAAGAAAATATATATATAAAATTATTAAATATAATAATTTTAAAACAAAAAAAAATAAATTTTTAATTAAATAAAATTTAATTCAAAATTAAAATTCTTATTAAAATACTTCTGCCCAAATATTTTAATATTAAATGCATTAAAATTATAAATAAAAAAAAATTAAATTATAAATCATTAGAAATTAATCAACAATAAAATTATTATTTATAAATTTTTCAAAAAATTAAAAAATATATAATTTTAATCTATTATAAAATTTTATTAAATAATCAAATTAATAACTCTGCCCAATTATTATTTCAATTAAATTAATATTTTATAACAAATTAAAATTAAATTTATAAACAAATAACTCAATGAATTAAATTTTAAATATCAATATAATTAAATTTAAATTTAAAAGAAAATATATATAAAATTATTAAATATAATAATTTTAAAACAAAAAAAAATAAATTTTTAATTAAATAAAATTTAATTCAAAATTAAAATTCTTATTAAAATACTTCTGCCCAAATATTTTAATATTAAATGCATTAAAATTATAAATAAAAAAAAATTAAATTATAAATCATTAGAAATTAATTAATAATAAAATTATTATTTATAAATTTTTCAAAAAATTAAAAAATATATAATTTTAATCTATTATAAAATTTTATTAAATAATCAAATTAATAACTCTGCCCAATTATTATTTCAATTAAATTAATATTTTATAACAAATTAAAATTAAATTTATAAACAAATAACTCAATGAATTAAATTTTAAATATCAATATAATTAAATTTAAATTTAAAAGAAAATATATATAAAATTATTAAATATAATAATTTTAAAATAAAAAAAAATAAATTTTTAATTAAATAAAATTTAATTCAAAATTAAAATTCTTATTAAAATACTTCTACCCAAATATTTTAATATTAAATGCATTAAAATTATAAATAAAAAAAAATTAAATTATAAATCATTAGAAATTAATTAACAATAAAATTATTATTTATAAATTTTTCAAAAAATTAAAAAATATATAATTTTAATCTATTATAAAATTTTATTAAATAATCAAATTAATAACTCTGCCCAATTATTATTTCAATTAAATTAATATTTTATAACAAATTAAAATTAAATTTATAAACAAATAACTCAATGAATTAAATTTTATTTATCAATATAATTAAATTTAAATTTAAAAGAAAATATATATAAAATTATTAAATATAATAATTTTAAAACAAAAAAAAATAAATTTTTAATTAAATAAAATTTAATTCAAAATTAATATTCTTATTAAAATACTTCTGCCCAAATATTTTAATATTAAATGCATTAAAATTATAAATAAAAAAAAATTAAATTATAAATCATTAGAAATTAATTAACAATAAAATTATTATTTATAAATTTTTCAAAAAATTAAAAAATATATAATTTTAATCTATTATAAAATTTTATTAAATAATCAAATTAATAACTCTGCCCAATTATTATTTCAATTAAATTAATATTTTATAACAAATTAAAATTAAATTTATAAACAAATAACTCAATGAATTAAATTTTAAATATCAATATAATTAAATTTAAATTTAAAAGAAAATATATATAAAATTATTAAATATAATAATTTTAAAACAAAAAAAAAATAAATTATTAATTAAATAAAATTTAATTCAAAATTAAAATTATTATTAAAATACTTCTGCCCAAATATTTTAATATTAAATATAATTTTAAAGAAAATTTAATTAAAAAATAATAATAATGTTGATTAATAATTTAAAAACTAATAATTTTATAAAATTAATAATAATAATATTCCCATAATAAAATTTATTATTTTTAATATAAAATTAATTAAAATTTAATGAATATAATTAAAAAAAAATATTTTTATAATAAAATTATAAAAATAATAGAAATTTAATTTTAAATATAATTATCTTTATAAAAATATTTTTATAAATATAATTTTTTTTTTAAACTTTATTTAAATAATTAAATGAGTTAATTATAAAAAAAAATATAAATAAAAATAATTTATTTAATAAAATTTTTATAATAAATAAAAATAATTATAATAAAAAATTATTTAATAATATAAAAATAAATATTAAATTTATATATATTTATTTTTAGATAAAATCTTAAAATTAATAAAATAATAATAATAATAATACACATTTCCTAATTTTTTTTTTTTTTTTATCTATAAATATTTATATATATATAAATTTATATACATGTATAGGTAATTATTATAATTAAATTTTATATATTAATATATAAATACATATTATTATATATATAAATAAATTAATATATATATATATAATAAATTATTTTATTTTATTGATAATAATATGTATATTGATATAAATTTTGATCTTATTTCATCTTTTTAATTCGTTACTAAATTTATATTTAATCTAAAAATTATCAGACTTTTTACTTTAATAGTAAATTATAGTATTCTCCTTTAGAAGAAACTTCAGTCAACCATTGTTATTTATAAAATAATTATATTAATGAAAATTATTACTTAATTGATAAATACTTTTATTAATCATTAAATGTATATATACATTTATATTTTAATAATATATATATATATATATACGTAGAAATACATAACAATCTAGCATACATATATATATATATATTAAATATTTATTAATATGAAAATTAATATTTATTATTGTATATTAAATTTTTATTGACAAAAGTTAAAATCACGGGAAAATCAATATATGCATTTTTATCTGTCCAAAAAAACCCAACTTCCGAAATTTAAAAAGTTTCGGCGATTTTCGCGAATTTTCATTTTTTTTGACCCAATTTTGTGTTTATTTTAAACTAGTTAACAAAAATAAGAGAGCTCAGAAATTAAATTTAGTACCAATATAAATAAATATTTTTCCTTTAGAATTAAAAAAATATACTATTTTTTTTTTTACTTCTGACAAAAAAATATTCATATAAAGATTAAATGAAGTGCCTGAATTAAAATGGTTATTTTGATAGAATAAATTATGTAAAATTTTACCTTCATTAGATCTACATTTAATAGAATTAAACTATTTCCAAAAGTATCAAAAACTTATATACATCATATACTAAAATGTAAAAAGATAAGCTAATTAAGCTTTTAGGTTCATACCCTAAATATAAAGGTTTAATCCTTTTCTTTTTAATAATTAATATTTATAAATTAATTTTCATTTTAACATTAATAATAGGAACAATAATCTCAATTTCATCTTATACATGATTAGGAACTTGAATAGGTTTAGAAATTAATTTACTTTCTTTTATTCCATTATTAAAAGAAAAAAATAATCCATACTCAACTGAATCATCTATTAAATATTTTCTTGTACAAGCTTTAGCTTCAACAATATTTTTATTTTCTATTTTAATAATTATAATAATAAAAAATACAATTAATAACATCTTGAATATTGATATATTATTAATAATAATAATTAATTCATCACTTTTATTAAAAATGGGAGCTGCCCCCTTTCATTTTTGATTTCCTGAAATTATTGAAGGAATAAATTGAATTAATAGATTAATTTTAATAACATGACAAAAAATTGCACCCATAATATTATTGTCATATACAATTAAATTTTCTAATTATATTATTATTATTATTACAACTCTAGTAGGAAGAATTAATGGATTAAATCAAACTAGATTACGGAAAATTATAGCCTATTCATCTATTAATCATTTAGGATGAATATTAAGTTCATTTCTTAACAGAGAGATAATTTGATTATTATATTTTTTTTTTTACTCATTTATTTCATTAACATTAATTTTAATATTAAATTCATTTAAAATTTTTTATTTAAAACAAATATATACATTTATAAATAAAAATATTTTAATTAAATTTAGATTAATAATAAATTTACTCTCATTAGGAGGTTTGCCTCCATTTTTAGGATTTCTGCCCAAATGAATAATTATCCAATATTTAAGTAATAATTATATATATTTACTATTATTTATAATTATAATAACTTTAATTACTTTATTTTTTTACTTACGAATTGCATATACTAGATTAATTTTATCTCACAATGAATTAAATTTTAATATTTTAATAAATTTACATATAAAAATAAATATTTCAATATTATTTTTATCATTTATTTCAATTAATGGATTAATTTTATGTACAATTCTTTTTAATTTTTATTAAAAGGATTTAAGTTAACCCAAACTAATAGCCTTCAAAGCTATAAATAAAGAAAATGCTTTAAGCCTTAGGGCTAAATAAGCAATTTGTAATTAAAATATAAAATAAGTTTTAAGAATTGTTTCTATCTTTAAATTTGCAATTTAATATTTTATTAAACTATAAAACTTTTATATTAATCTGGTAAAAGAAATTTAAATTTCCTAAATAAATTTACAGTTTATTACCTATTTCTCAGCCATTTTACCGCGACAATGATTATTTTCAACAAACCATAAAGATATTGGAACATTATATTTTATTTTTGGAATATGAGCTGGAATAGTAGGAACTTCATTAAGCATATTAATTCGAGCTGAATTAGGGAATCCTGGATCATTAATTGGTGACGATCAAATTTATAACGTAATTGTAACTGCCCATGCATTTGTTATAATTTTTTTTATAGTAATACCAATTATAATTGGAGGATTTGGAAATTGATTAGTTCCTTTAATATTAGGAGCTCCTGATATGGCCTTTCCTCGAATAAATAATATAAGTTTTTGATTACTTCCTCCTTCATTAACATTACTTTTAATAAGAAGTATAGTTGAAAGTGGCTCAGGTACAGGATGAACAGTTTACCCTCCCCTCTCATCAGGTATTGCCCATGCAGGAGCTTCAGTTGATTTAGCTATTTTTAGTTTACATTTAGCTGGGATTTCTTCTATTTTAGGAGCTGTAAATTTTATTACTACAATTATTAATATACGATCAATAGGAATAACATTTGATCGAATACCATTATTTGTTTGATCAGTTGGCATTACTGCTTTATTACTACTTTTATCTTTACCTGTATTAGCTGGAGCTATTACAATATTATTAACAGACCGAAATTTAAATACTTCCTTTTTTGACCCAGCCGGAGGAGGAGACCCTATTTTATATCAACATTTATTTTGATTTTTTGGTCATCCAGAAGTTTATATTTTAATTCTTCCAGGATTTGGAATAATTTCTCATATTATTAGCCAAGAAAGAGGAAAAAAAGAAACTTTTGGTTCATTAGGAATAATTTATGCAATATTAGCAATTGGTTTATTAGGATTTGTTGTTTGAGCCCATCATATATTTACAGTTGGTATAGATGTAGATACACGAGCTTATTTTACTTCAGCAACAATAATTATTGCTGTTCCAACTGGAATTAAAATTTTTTCATGATTAGCAACTTTACATGGTACTCAATTATCTTATAGACCTTCACTACTTTGATCTTTAGGTTTTGTATTTTTATTTACAGTTGGAGGTTTAACAGGAGTTGTATTAGCTAATTCTTCTCTTGATATTATTTTACATGATACTTATTATGTTGTTGCTCATTTTCATTATGTATTATCTATAGGAGCAGTATTTGCTATTATAGCAGGATTTATTCAATGATTTCCTTTATTTACAGGATTAAGATTAAATAACAATCTTTTAAAAATTCAATTTATTGTTATATTTGTTGGAGTAAATTTAACTTTTTTCCCTCAACATTTTTTAGGATTAAGAGGAATACCTCGACGATATTCAGATTATCCTGATGCATATACTTCATGAAATGTAATTTCTTCTATTGGATCAACAATTTCTTTTATTGGAGTATTATTATTAATTTATATTGTTTGAGAAAGATTTATTTCTCAACGTTTAGTAATTTTTACAAATCAAATATCAACTTCTATTGAATGATTTCAAAACTATCCTCCAGCTGAACATAGCTATTCTGAGCTGCCAATGTTATCAAATTTCTAATGTGGCAGAATAGTGCAATGAATTTAAGCTTCATATATAAAGTCATAGCTTTTATTAGAAAATGGCTACATGATCTAATTTAAATCTTCAAGATAGAGCTTCTCCTCTTATAGAACAACTTATATTCTTTCATGATCATACCCTAATAATTTTAAGAATAATTACAATATTAGTAGGATATTTAATAATAACTTTATGTTTTAATAAATATATTAATCGATATTTACTAGAAGGTCAAACAATTGAAGTAATCTGAACTATTTTACCAGCAATTACATTAGTTTTTATTGCTTTACCTTCCTTACAATTACTATATTTATTAGATGAAGTAAGAAATCCTTTAGTGACTTTAAAGTCTATTGGTCATCAATGATATTGAAGTTATGAATATTCAGATTTTAAAAAAATTGAATTTGATTCTTATCTAATTCCAATTAATGAATTAAAAAATAATGAATTTCGATTATTAGATGTTGACAATCGAATTATATTACCTTTTAATACACAAATTCGAATATTAGTAACAGCTCTTGATGTTATTCATTCATGAACAATCCCTGCTTTAGGAGTAAAAATTGATGCCACACCTGGTCGATTAAATCAAACAAATTTTTTTATAAATCGATCAGGATTATTTTATGGTCAATGTTCAGAAATTTGTGGGACTAATCATAGTTTTATGCCAATTGTAATTGAAAGAATTCCAATTAAATCATTTATAAAATGAATTTCTAAAATAGATATTTCATTAGATGACTGAAAGTAAGTATTGGTCTCTTAAACTAATTTATAGTAACTTAACAATTACTTCTAATGGAAAAATTAGTTAAAATATAACATTAGAATGTCAAACTAAAATTATTAATATAATTAATATTTTTTAATCCCACAAATAGCTCCAATAAATTGATTATTTTTATATATATTTTTTACAATAATTTTTATTATATTTAATTTTATAAATTATTATATATTTTTAATTAAAAATCCAAATTTAATTAAAAATAATAAATATATCAATAAAATTATAAATTGAAAATGATAACAAATTTATTCTCTTCATTCGACCCTTCAACATATATTTTAAATATTCCAATAAATTGAATAAGAACTTTTATAGGATTATTATTAATTCCTATATCTTATTGATTTATTCCATCACGATTTAATATTATCTGAATTAACATATTATTAATTTTACATAAAGAATTTAAAACATTATTAGGATCTTATAACCATAAAGGAAGAACATTTATTTTTATTTCATTATTTTCTTTAATTTTATTTAATAATTTTATAGGATTATTCCCATATATTTATACAAGTTCAAGTCATATATCAATAACTTTATCTTTAGCTTTACCACTATGATTAAGTTTTATATTATTTGGATGAATTAATAATACACAGCATATATTTGCTCATCTTGTTCCTCAAGGAACTCCTTCAATTTTAATACCTTTTATAGTATGTATTGAAACAATTAGAAATATAATCCGACCTGGAACTTTAGCTGTCCGTTTAGCTGCTAATATAATTGCCGGACATTTATTATTAACGTTATTAGGAAATACCGGACCAATAATAAATTCATCATTAATTTCTATATTAATTATTATTCAATTATTATTATTAATATTAGAATTTGCTGTTTCAATTATTCAATCGTATGTATTTGCTATTTTAAGTACATTATACTCAAGAGAAGTAATTTAATTGAATGTCAACACATTCAAATCATCCTTATCATTTAGTAGATTATAGTCCTTGACCATTAACAGGAGCATTTGGAGCAATAATTATAGTAACAGGATTATTAAAATGATTTCATCAATATAATATAAATTTATTAATAATTGGAACTTTAGTTACTTTATTAACAATAATTCAATGATGACGAGATATTACACGAGAGGGAACTTTTCAAGGGTTACATACTTATGTTGTTACTATAGGTTTACGATGAGGAATAATTTTATTTATTACTTCAGAAGTATTTTTCTTTATTTCATTTTTTTGAAGATTCTTTCATAGAAGATTATCTCCAGCTGTAGAACTTGGAAATATATGACCACCAATAGGAATTCAACCTTTTAATCCACTACAAATTCCTTTACTTAATACTTTAATTTTATTAACTTCAGGAATTACAGTTACATGAGCTCACCATAGTATAATAGAAAATAATTATACTCAAGCACTTCAAAGTCTATTCTTCACAGTAATTTTAGGGATTTATTTTACTATTTTACAAGCATATGAATATATTGAATCTCCATTTACAATTGCAGACTCAGTTTATGGGTCAACATTTTTTATAGCAACAGGATTTCATGGATTACATGTTATTATTGGAACAATTTTCTTACTAGTATGTTTAATCCGTCATTATTATAATCATTTTTCTTCAATTCATCACTTTGGATTTGAAGCAGCAGCTTGATATTGACATTTTGTTGATGTTGTATGATTATTTTTATATATTTCAATTTACTGATGAGGTAGATAATATTTATATAGTATAAAAAGTATATTTAACTTCCAATTAAATGGTATAATTATTTTTAGTATAAATAATTTTTATTATTTTATTAATAAGTATAATTATTTTAATCATTTCTATAATAATAATATTATTAGCTAATATTTTATCAAAAAAAACTTTTATAGACCGAGAAAAAAATTCTCCTTTTGAATGTGGATTTGACCCTAAAAATTCTGCACGTATCCCTTTTAGATTACAATTTTTTTTAATTGCAGTAATTTTCTTAATTTTTGATGTAGAAATTGCTTTATTAATACCTATAATTATAATTATAAAAATTTCAAATCTTTTATCATGAATAATAATAAGATTTTTTTTTTTATTTATTTTATTAATCGGTCTATATCATGAATGAAATCAAGGAGCTTTAAATTGAGCTAAATAAGGACTATAGTTAATAATAACATTTGATTTGCATTCAAAAATTGTTGATATTTCAACTAATCTTAAAATAAGAAGTAAAATTTTACCTTTAGTTTCGACCTAAAAATTTGATGTCTTCATCCTTATTTAAATATTAATTGAAGCCAAAAAGAGGCATATTACTGTTAATAATATAATTGAATTTAATTCCAATTAAAGAAATATGATGAATCAAAAAAAAGCTGCTAACTTTTTTCTTAGCGGTTAAATTCCGTTTATATTTCTATTTATATAGTTTAATTAAAACATTACATTTTCAATGTAAAAATAAAATATTTATTTTTATAAATACTTAAAAATTTAAAATAATTTCCTTAATATCTTCAATATTATGCTCTATTTATAAGCTATTTAAGTAAATTATTATAAAAACTATTAATATTACTAATCATAAAATAACTAAAATTAAATAAATTTTTATATTATTATTTTGTAAAAATTGAAAAAAAATTGAATTTTTTTTTATATTTATATATATACCCTGACCTCCAAGAAATTCATTTCATCCCTGATCAAATCCCTTATATAATCTATATCTTGTGATTAAAGGAATATAATTTATTGAAAAAGTAGAAATATTAGGTATAAATCATATAAACCCAAAAAAATATCTATAATGATAAAATTTTAAAGAATTACTTAATCATCTTAATGAAAATTTTGATATTTCATAACCAAATCATATACCAATTACTCTTACTATTAATGCTAATATTTTTAATTCAATTGGTAAACAAATTATAATTGGAGTAGGAAAAATTAATCAACTTAATATACTTCCTATAAAAATTACTATTAATAATATTATAATTATACTTTTTAATATAATTCAACCTTCATCATTTAAAGAATGAAATGAGTAAAAATTAAAATCACCAGTAATTGAATAATAACATAAACGAAAAGAATAACATACAGTTAATCCTGTAGAAATAAAAAATAAAAAAAAAATAAATATATTAATATAACTTATACAAACAATTTCTAAAATTAAATCCTTTGAATAAAATCCTGCTAAAAAAGGTATCCCACATAATGCTAAATTTGAAATATTTATACAAATACAAGTTAAAGGTATATAAATTATTAAATTTCCCATAAAACGAATATCTTGTATATCTTTTAAATTATGAATAATAGCTCCAGCACATATAAATAATAAAGCTTTAAATAATGCATGAGTTAATAAATGAAAAAAAGCCAAATTAAAATTTCCTATAGATAAAATTCTTATTATTAACCCTAATTGACTTAAAGTTGAAAGAGCAATAATTTTTTTTAAATCAAACTCAAAATTAGCTCCTAACCCAGCTATAAATATAGTTAAAACTGAAATTAATAATAAAAATAATCTTAAATTTTCATTTAAAACTATATTAAAACGAATCAATAAATAAACTCCAGCTGTAACTAAAGTAGAAGAATGAACTAAAGCTGAAACAGGAGTTGGTGCTGCTATAGCCGCAGGTAATCATGAAGAAAAAGGAATTTGAGCTCTTTTAGTTATAGCTGCTACTATTACTAAAATACCAATAATTTGTATATATAAATCTATTTTTATATAATCTAAATAAAAGATATAATTTCATCTTCCATAATTTATTATTCAAGAGATAGCAATTAATAATATAACATCTCCAATTCGATTTATTAATGCAGTAATTATTCCTGCATTATAAGATTTAATATTTTGATAATAAATTACTAAACAATAAGAAACTAAACCTAAACCATCTCATCCTAATAAAATTGAAATTAAATTTGGACTAATAATTAATAATATTATAGAAAATACAAATATTAAAACTAATATAATAAAACGATTAATATTTAAATCTCCTTCCATATATTGTTTTCTATAATAAATAACTATACAAGAAATAAATAAAACAAATCTTATAAATATTAAAGATATTCAATCAAATAAAATTCCTATAACAATTGATGTTGAATTTAAACTTAATAATTCTCATTCAATAAAGATTATATAATCTAAAAGTAAAAATTTTAAACTTAAAATAAATAATCTAATTCTAATTAAAAATAAACTTACAGAACTGATGATACAAATAGAAATAATATTAATGATCTAAGATAAGATTTAAACTTATATTTTTGATATCACAAATCAAAATTTTTAATTAAATTACTTAAATAAATTAAATTCATAATATAAAAAAATTTCTTTTAATAATTAATAAATTCAAAGGAAATCAATGTAATAATAATAATAAATATTCACGAACATACCCAGAAGAACATGAAAACTTACCAGAATAAATTTTTCCATGTTGACTATAAGAATATAAATATAAAGTATAAACTGCACTAAAAAAAAATAAAAATATTAAAATAAAAATTGTTAATCAAGTTCATGAAATTAATCTATTTAATAAACTAATTTCTCCTATTAAATTTATTGAAGGAGGAGCAGCTATATTAGAAGAACTCAATAAAAATCATCATAATGTTATTCTAGGTATTAAATTTATTAACCCTTTATTTATAAATATTCTTCGTCTATTTATTCGTTCATAAGAAATATTGGCTAAACAAAATAAACCAGATGAACATAAACCATGAGCAATTATTATAATATATGAACCACAAAATCCTCAATAATTAAAAGTCATAATCCCAGCTAAAACTAATCCTATATGAGCTACTGAAGAATATGCAATCAATAACTTTAAATCTGTTTGACGTAAACAAATTAAACTAACTAATATACCTCCAACTAATCTAATTCTTACAAATAAAGTTGAAAAAGTTATTCCAATAACTAAAAATATTCTTATTACTCGTAATAATCCATATCCCCCTAACTTTAATATAATTCCAGCTAAAATTATAGATCCAGAAACTGGAGCTTCTACATGAGCTTTAGGTAACCATAGATGAACTATATATATTGGTATTTTAACTAAAAAAGCAAAAATTATACTAATATATATATATATATATTAAAATAATAAATATTATTAAAAAAAAAAAATCTAATGTAAAATAATTATTATAATAATAAAAAATTCCAATTATTATTGGTAAAGAAGCAAATAATGTATAAAATAATAAATAAATTCCTGCTTGTAAACGTTCTGGCTGATACCCTCAACCTATAATTAAAATTAGTGTAGGAATGAAACTACATTCAAAAAAAAAATAAAATAAAAATAAATTTATAGAACTAAAAGTACAATATAAAAATAATAATAATATTAATAAAATAAATATAAAAAAAATTTTAAAAAAATTTTTTCTATTAATAGATTCTCTTGCTAAAATTATTAATGAACAAATTCAAAAACTTAATAAAATTAATCCAAATGATAATAAATCTGACCCAAAAAAATAACTAATATTTATTCATAAATAATTAAATCTACCTATTATTATAAATATAAAACTTAAAATAAAATATATAATTTGATTTAATCAAAAACTATTTTTTTTAAAACATAAAGGAATTATAAATAATATTATAAATAAAAATTTTAACATAATATATTTATTGAAAAAAAATAATCATTTCCATGAGTTCGAATTAAAGAAACTAAAATTGATAAACCCAAAACACTTTCACATACACAAAAAGTTAAAAATATTACACTAAAATAATATTCATAATTAAATATTGATAAGTAAATAAATAATAAAACATATAAAGATAAAATAATAAATTCTAATCTTAATAACATTAATAATAAATGTTTACGTTTAGAAGAAAAAACTAACATACCAATAAAATATATAAAAATAAATACTAAAATATTAAATAAATAAATAATAAGTTTTAATAATTTAAAATAAAATATTGGTCTTGTAAATCAAAAATAAGAAATAATCTTTTAAAACTTCAGAGAAAAAAAATATCTTTTATCATTAATCTCCAAAATTAATATTTTTATTTAAACTATTCTCTGTATTTTTTATATATTATTATTATTAAGATTAACAATAACAATTATTTTTATATTCTTAAAACATCCTATATCTATAGGATTAATTTTATTTATTCAAACTTTATTAATTTCATTAATTACAGGAATATTTTCATATTCTTACTGATATTCTTATATTTTATTTCTAGTAATAGTTGGAGGTATATTAGTTTTATTTATTTATATAACAAGATTAGCATCTAATGAAATATTTAATTTTTCTATTAAAATATCATTATTTATTATTATATCAATTTTAATAATTATGTTTTCATTCTTAATAATTGATTATATAATCATTAATCCTTTATTAAAAAATTCTAATATAATAGAAATAATTAATAATTTAATAATACTAAAAAACGAAAATTTATTAAGATTAAATATAATTTATAATATTCCTAATAATTTAATTTCATTTATATTAATAAATTACTTATTTTTAACATTAATTGCAGTAGTAAAAATTTCTAATATTAACCATGGTCCTTTACGACAAAAATTATAATGAATAAACCTATACGAACTAACCATCCTTTATTTAAAATTATAAATAAAGCTTTAATTGATTTACCAACACCCTCAAATATTTCATTATGATGAAATTTTGGATCTTTATTAGGACTATGTTTAATTATTCAAATTATTACAGGATTATTTTTATCAATACATTATATTGCAAATATTGATCTTGCATTTAATAGTGTAAATCATATTTGTCGAGATGTTAATTATGGATGATTATTACGAACTTTACATGCTAATGGAGCTTCATTTTTTTTTATTTGTATTTATATCCATATTGGTCGAGGAATATATTATGGCTCCTATAAATTTAAATATACATGAATAATTGGAGTTATAATTTTATTATTAGTAATAGGAACAGCTTTTATAGGATATGTTTTACCTTGAGGTCAAATATCTTTTTGAGGAGCAACTGTAATTACTAATTTATTATCTGCAATTCCTTATATTGGTACTATATTAGTACAATGAATTTGAGGAGGATTTGCTGTAGACAATGCAACTTTAACACGATTTTATTCAATTCATTTTTTACTCCCATTTATTGTTCTAGCTGCAGTAATAATTCATTTATTATTTTTACATCAAACTGGATCAAATAATCCATTAGGATTAAATAGAAATATCGATAAAATTCCATTTCACCCATATTTTTCTTATAAGGATATTATAGGATATATTATTATAATTATAATTATTTCAATTTTAACTTTAATTAATCCATATTATTTAGGAGACCCTGATAATTTTACTCCAGCAAATCCCCTTGTCACCCCTATTCATATTCAACCAGAATGATATTTTTTATTTGCCTATGCAATTTTACGCTCAATTCCTAATAAATTAGGGGGAGTAATTGCTTTATTAATATCAATTTTAATTTTAATAATTATACCTTTTTATAATAAAAGAAATTTCCAAAGTCTAAAATTTTACCCTATTAATCAAATTTTATTTTGATTTTTTTTTATTATTGTAATCCTATTAACATGAATTGGAATACGCCCCGTTGAAGATCCTTATATTATTATTGGACAAATTTTAACTATTCTTTATTTTATATATTTTTTAATTAATCCTTTAATTATAAAAATATGAGATAATTTATTATATAAATAATTAGTTAATGAACTTGTATAAGTATATGTTTTGAAAACATAATAAAGAATATTAAAATTCTATTAACTTATACTAAAAATAATTCACTAAATTAATAAAGAAAAATATAAAAGTTTTAAACCTATATATAAAAATAAATAATTTAAAGATAAAGGTAAAAAACTTTTTCAAGCTAAATATATCAATTTATCATAACGATAACGAGGTAAAGTACCTCGAACTCAAATAAAAGAAAATGCTAAAAAAACTATTTTTATAAAAAATAAAATAGAAATTAAATCTCTTCCTAAAAATATTACACAAAATAATATTCTTATAAATAAAATTCTTGAATATTCAGATAAAAAAATTAAAGCAAATCCCCCACTTCTATATTCAACATTAAACCCAGATACTAATTCTGACTCTCCTTCAGCAAAATCAAAAGGAGTTCGATTTGTTTCTGCTAAACTAGAAACAAATCAAACAAAACTTAATGGTAAAGATAAAAAAATTATTCAAATAAATTTTTGATATAATATAAATTCTATTAAACTAAAACTTTCAATTAAAACTATAAAAGATATTAAAATTAATGCTAATCTTACTTCATAAGAAATAGTTTGAGCTACAGCACGAAGTCCCCCTAATAACGAATAATTTGAATTAGAAGATCAACCAGCAATTATTACTGTATAAACTCCTAAACTAGTACAAGCTAAAAAAAATAATATTCCTAATCTAAAAGAAAATATAATTATATAATAAGGAATAATGACTCATAATAATAAAGATAAAAATAATCTTATAATAGGGGAATAATAATATATAATATAATTAGAAAGTAAAGGATAAACTTGTTCCTTAGAAAATAATTTAATAGCATCACAAAAAGGTTGAGGAATCCCTATAAATCCTACTTTATTTGGCCCTTTACGAATTTGAATATACCCTAATACTTTTCGTTCTAATAAAGTTAAAAAAGCAACACCTACTAAAACACAAATAACTAATAATAATATACAAATTAAAGAAAATAATAAATCTATATAAAACAAATATTACTTGTAATGAAATTACATATATGAATTCTAAATTCATTGCACTATTCTGCCAAAATAACAATAATATTCAAAATAATAAATATAAATATATCAAATATTTGGTCCTTTCGTACTAAAATATTTAAATTTAATAAAGATAGAAACCGACCTGGCTTACGCCGGTCTGAACTCAGATCATGTAAAGATTTAATGGTCGAACAGACCAAAAATTTAAACTTCTACACCTAAACTAATCTTTAATCCAACATCGAGGTCGCAAACTTTTTTATCGATATGAACTCTCTAAAAAAATTACGCTGTTATCCCTAAGGTAACTTAATCTTATAATCACTAAAAATGGATCATTTATACCATAAATAAATGTTAATAACAAAAAAGAATTTCTTAAATCTTCTTATTACCCCAATAAAATAATTTAATTAATAAAACTTAAATAAATCTTAATTAATTATATTAATTAAATTATAAAGCTCTATAGGGTCTTCTCGTCTTTTACTAAAATTTAAGCTTTTTAACTTAAAAATTAAATTCTAATCTAAATTAAATAGAGACAGAATTTACTTCGTCCAACCTTTCATACAAGCTTTTAATTAAAAAACTAATGATTATGCTACCTTTGCACAGTCAAATTACTGCGGCCATTTAAAAATTTCATTGGGCAGGCTAGACTTTAAATTCAATTCAAAAAGACATGTTTTTGTTAAACAGGCGAGTAAAATTTTTGCCGAATTCCTTTAAATAATCTTTTATAATATTATTATTTAAATATTTAATATATACTAATTTTATCATTATACCTAATTATATTAAATTAAAAATTATTTATTTATAAAAAACTTAAAATTATATAAAATAATATTAAAAATTAAATTTATTATAACAAATTATTATTGATAGCTATTTCTAAACTTACATTTTTTAAAATATTTTATTTAATTTATAAAAATTTAATTAAAAGCTAATCCCTTTAATTATTAATATTAAAATATAATAAATTAATAAATTAATTTATTAAAATAAAAATATCTGAATTAAATTCATTTCTAAATAAACTAGATATATTTAAGAACGAATAACATTTCATTACCAATAAATTATTATAAATATTTTTTTTACAATAAAAAAAATAATTTATTAGCTCTCTTAAAATCGAGAAAATTAAAATTATTAATATTTATTTAATAAACCCTGATACACAAGGTACAAAAAATTAATTTTACTTATTCATAATTATAAAATATTTCAATTATCTTTTACAATACAATTAAACTATAATAAATAACTTTTTTTCTATAAAATATACTAAAAACTTAATAATTAAAATTATTTTTATTAAAAATTAAAAAATAAATATTAAACAATAAATTTTTAATTTCAAATTATATTGATTTGCACAACAACTTTTTAATGTAAATAAAATACTTTTCTATACAAGCTCTAATTTGGCATTCTAGATACACTTTCCAGTACATCTACTATGTTACGACTTATCTTATCTTATAATAAGAGCGACGGGCGATATGTACATATTTTAGAGCCAAAATCATAAAATTTAAATGAATTTTATTACTATTAAATCCACTTTTATAAAATAGATTCCTATTTTAATTCATATAAATATTTTTATTGTAACCCATTTCTTCTTAAATATATACTGCACCTTGATCTGATATATTTCTTAATATAAAATATTAAAAATTTATTTTCTATTAAAATTTTCTAATAACGACGGTATACAAATTTATAAAATAAGTAAAGTTAATCGTGGATTATCAATTATAGAACAGGTTCCTCTAAATAGACTAAAATACCGCCAAAATCTTTAAATTTCAAGAACATAACTAATACTACTTTAATAATTTATTTTACATTTAAAATAATAGGGTATCTAATCCTAGTTTAAATATAAATTTCATAATATTAAAAACTTTCTTATAAATTAATTTTTTATTTAAAATTTCACCTAATAAATAAAATTTTAATTTATCAATTAATAATCCATATATCTATTTACTAATAAAATTTATTTATATTTTTTGTATAACCGCAACTGCTGGCACAAAATTTGTTAATATTAAAATTTATTTCTAATTCTTAATTTCTTAAATTATTAAAATTAAATACTGCGAATAAAACAATTTAATTAAACTATTAAAATTCAATTAATATCCATACAAAAATTTACATGTAAAAAAAATATAAAATAAATCTTTAAGCTAGAATTAAACTTTATTAGGTTATCTATAACTATAAAATATAAAATTATTTACAGTTAAATTTAATTAAAATATAAAATATTACACAAAAAAAAAAATCCGATACCTCCCCTAGAGATAAGTTAAAATTTTAAAAATAACATGAAATTTGATCAGTATCTTTTGACGATATTTTTCTATTCATTATCAATCTTAAAAATCCAACATTAAATAATACTTTAATATTAAAAATATTTATATTATTTAATTTAATTTGACATCTAGTAAATTTAATACCCATTATTAAACTTTACTAAACAATAGATATATATTAACCAAAGGAATATCTATTAATCTTAACGACTGTCGAGTATATTAAATTTATAACATTATTCATCTTTTTAATAAAATTAAATCAGATTTCAATAAATATCTCAACAAAAATATTCACTTAAATAATATTCTGTTATAGTAGCAAGTCTCGTATCACAATTATAAGGGATTCTATCCACTTGTTTATATAATTCTATTTCACAATTTTGAAAATTAGCTGTATACACTGGACTTACATGTTCACAAAGATAAGATGAAATTATTTTACATTGCATAAATTCATATTCAGATAATTGAATAAATTTTTGTTTTGCTTTATCTATAGCAATATAATTACTATTAGGTCGAATAAATACGAAATTTTTAAATTCTAAATGAACTGGTATTGGAACTAATTTATACAAGTTAAAATTATCATAATCTACCAATGGAATATTAATTACATAAATTAATTTACTGTCACAAAAGAAAACACTTATTTCTAATAAATCAAACATTAAATAAATATTATTTTCATTAATTGGAATAGGAAATTTAACATTTTCTGGTATAATACTGCTTAACTGTATTAGTTCTCTGGTCAACTGTTTGGGTGTTAAAATAGCAGGATGTATAATTCCTTTCTTTGCATATAAAATTGCATTAATTAATTCACTTAATTCAGATTGGTATTGCTCGAACATGAATGTAAATAATGAAATTCGTTCATCTAGTATTTCTCTCGCTTCAAGGATATTAATTGTACTAGTTTCATTGTGAATTATATCTGACATTTGATTAACAGTATTTCTTAAAATATTTTCATTCGAATTAATTTTATTAAATGTAGTATTATAATTTGAAAGAGAATCTTCAATTATTGAGCTTTGATGTTTAATCAGCTCACTCAATTTTATTTCATTATTCGAAAATTGTTTAATTTTATTATTATAAAAATGTGCATCTTTATCATCTAATGTGCCAAATAATACTTTTGAAAGTCTGCCAACGGCATTAATTAATCCTCTTTTAAATCGTTTTTGATGACCAGTGAGAGAGAATATTGTTTCTTGTTTTTCTTTAATTTTAGAAATTAATAATTCAGTTGCTCGTGAGAATTGTTGACAAAGTTGAATACCAGGAAATTTATTTTTAATTATAACACAGTTAGCTCTTGTTAAATCATAATACTTAAGTATAACATCAAATTTTCTTATCATATTATCTATATCAATGTATGTTATTACTTTCCATTTATCACTATAAAATTGTGCTTCGCCAATGTTTTCAAAATAAATTCCAGGGGAATATTCAAACGAGGTTATATTGAAATCATTATCTGACTTCGTAATTACTGCAATCAGCATAGCAACGATAAGGGCTAGTACCCTAAAACAAAATAGCATTTCTTCATAAGTTTGATTTAAAATTAAATTAATAAATTAAAATTAATAAGTATGTATTTAAAATACATTTATTCCTTAAATTAGTTTAAACGTGTTTCCACGGATTTTAACATCTGGGTCCTTCCAGAGGTTGCCCACAATGTGAAAGGTCTGTGACCAGCTGAAGTCCCTTAGGACAGATTAGGCTCACTTAATTTTGACTTAAAGTTCCAAATGGGCATAAAATGAGACACTAACCTTCCTGGTTAATTAAAAGTGAAAAGTCAGGGACTCAGCCAAAACGCAAAATTCAATAAATTGTCATAAAGAAGATCAGATAAAATTTGTAAAATGATTAACTGCTGTTTTCATTGACGTGTAACCGGGAATTCTCTTTGGAACCCCAGAGCATTACAAATAAATAAACACAGAGAAGATATTGTTTTCTCAGTTATCAGGGTAATCTGATCTTGGATTAGTCGTGAAAATGTTTCAGACGGTTGCAATGAACTTTATAGTTCTTATTTCGCTTCCGAATAACAAAATTAACAGGGGAGTCTTGTGAGACTATTATAAATGGTCCGATCCAACGTGAATCTAATTTTTTACTACGACCTCGGCGAACGCTTTCATCATATAGTAATACTTTATCACCGACTTGAAATGTAATCTCCCGCGCGTGCTTATCGTAATTTTCTTTCGACTTTTGTTTCTTCTGTATTAATTTATCGCGGGCTAATTCATGAGAGATTTGTAATTTTAGTTTTAAATCTTGAACATAATCATCGTACGTATAATTTAGATTTGGAGGAGTTTTTACCGATGTGGGTATTTCAGCTTGAAACCCATAAATTAATTCAAATGGTGTATAACCAGTAGACGTATGTGGAGTGGTATTATAAGTAAACATTGCAAAAGGAACAAATTCGTCCCAATTTGTTTGATCTTGATTTATGAAAGCTTTTAAATATTCTGCTAAGGTATGATGTGATCTTTCTAATGCTCCATTTGACATAGGATGATAAGCTGTGGTATTTAATTTTTTAATCTTTAATAATTTACAAACGTCTTTAAAAACTTCTGACATAAAATCTGAACCTTGATCGGTTAAAATTGAATTTGGAATACCATATCGACAAATTATATGTTTAACAAATTTATCAGCGATAGTATACGCTGTATGATCTGGAATGGGAATCGCTTCTGAAAATTTAGTTAGATCGTCTTGAAAAGTAAGAATAAATTTATTACCGGATTCTGTCACTGTAATTGGTCCAACAATATCTAAGAAACATTTTTCAATTGGTTTTGATGACGTAGTGGTAATTTCCATGGGAGCAACAATTTTTAAGTTTGAGGATTTATTTTTCTGACATTTACCACATTTATTAATATATTCTATAATATTTGCTTTCATATTTGGCCAATTATATTTTATACGCATACGTTTATATGTACGTGATATACCTTGGTGTCCTCCTAAAGGATTGTCGTGATAATCTCTGATTAATTGTAATTTTTCATCTTCTGATAAATCAACGCTAGGATTATAATAATAAACATGAATCAGAATATCGGTGCTTTTAAAAATATATCGTAACATAATACGAATCTTTTCCCATTTTTTTCTATCTAAACCTGACGCTATTCTTGGAATTGCTAATTTATTAATTTTATTCTCAATAAGAAATGATTTTAAATTTAATAATGTTAAATATACATCTTCATAATTAGGTTTGTCAAAATAATTTTCCTTTGTAATCAAATACAAAATATCTCGTGATTCATATTTCAAATAGGCTACTTCATGTATTTCTTTATGTTGATCTTTTAATTCTCTAACATGATTAAATTTAGCTTTAAATTTTTCAGCGATACCTTGTGACATTTCAAAATCTTTGGAAACACAATGGGCTAAAGCAAAGTCAGGCGGTGCATTAAATAAGTCTTCGTAAAATTCTTTTATATTATTGTTAATAATAATTTTATTTTTAATGGCTTCTAAAAATTCAGAATAAGAAACGTTATTATTCGAATCGGCATTAATATTGAAAATTCTAGAAAGTTTGTCTGCTTGAGGGATTGACTTTCCTCGTCTATGGATAATTGAATAATCGTATTCTTCTAATTTAATTCGCCAACGCATAAGACGTGCTCCTGGATCTTTTAAATTATTTATGTAAACTAAAGGATTGTGATCTGTTACAATAGTGAATTTTCTCCCATATAAGTATGGTCTAAAATGTTTTACAGCCCAAACGGCGGCTAAGAATTCTTTTTCAATAACAGGATAATTCTGTTCTGCAGAATTTAAAGTTCTAGAGGCATATGAAACAGGTAAATCTTTTCCAATATCTCCCTGTGACAAAACAGCTCCGATAGCATGATTGCTAGCGTCTGTAGTTAAAACAAATGGTTTATTAAAATCTGGATATTGAAGTAAAGGGGCAGTTATTAAAGTTTCTTTTAAAGTTTCGAATGATTTTTCACAATTATCAGTCCAAATAAAATTTACATTCTTCTTTAATAAATGAGTAAGTGGTTTAGCTAATTTAGAAAAATCTTTTATAAATCTTCGATAATAACCAGCAAGACCTAAAAATGATTTAATATCGCGTTCATTTTTCGGACGCGGAAAATTTTGAACTGCTGAAATTTTACTTAAATCTGGCTTAATACCTTGATCTGTAATAATATGGCCTAGAAATATTACTTCTTTCCTTAAAAATTCACATTCTTCTGGCTGTAATTTAAGATTATATTCTCTTAACTTATCAAATACGGTTTGTAATTTTGAAACATGCTCTTTTAAATTTGCTGAATAAACAACTATATCATCTAAATAAACATAACATGATAATCCTTGTAAACCACTAAGTATTACGTTCATCAACCTTTGAAATGTTGATGGTGAATTTTTAAGCCCCATAGGCATTCTTAAATATTCAAAATGACCGAAATGTGTCGAAAATGCGGTTTTCTCTTGATCACTTGGATCCATTTTAATTTGATAAAATCCAGATGCTAAATCTACAGTAGAGAAATATTTTGAATTCCCTAACTGATCTAAAATGTCTGTGATGTTAGGCAGTGGAAATGCATCACCAATAGTAACATTATTTAATTTTCTAAAATCAACTACAATACGCCACTTTTGTTTACCAGAGGCGTCTAATTTTTTTGGAACAACGAGTAATGGTGCATTCCACGGAGATTTACTGGGAGTTATAATTTCTTCGTTTAACATTTTATTTACTTGCGACTGAATTTCAGATCTATGCGCTTCAGGTAAGCGATAAGGTTTGACATGAATTGGAGCATCATCCTTTGTTTTAATTTGATGTTTAACTTCATTAGTACAAGTTAATTTATCACCCTCTAAATAAAATAAGTCAGAATAATCTGCACATAATTCTTGCAATGAAATAATTTCTTCCATATTTAAATGATTACTGCGAATCGACGATAAGACTTTATCTATACGTTTGGCATCAAAACTATCTTCCGCTTGTTCATTATTATTACTAAAATTTACTGTTTGAATTGAATATAAAGTTTCAAGTTCGACGTAAGGTACTTTAATTCTTTTCTCAATTTCTGTAATATTAATAATGGAAACTAAACATTTTCCATTTACTGGCTTTGTAATCGAATTTGACATAAATAGTCCTTCATCTAAATTTCGAGCATAACAAATTCCTTCTTCAACAGAAGTAGTATTAGCTTGAATTAACATTTCTGAACGTGGAGGTAATATAATTTCATTATTTTGAGAAAGTAATGGTAAGGAAATTTCACCATTTTCACATGTAAATCTTAAAACTTTATCTTCATAACATATGTTTGCTTTATAATAACTTAAAAAGTCTTTTCCTAAAATACCATCATAATCACTTTTTAAAGCAAAATTCTCGGGTACAACTTGGAATGGAAATTTAAATTTAATATTATCTTTTTCAATTTCACATACAGTGAGACCATGCGTTTTTATTATTTCTTTCGTAATGCCTGTTAAATTAATTGCATAATCAAGATGAACTGAAATATCATCTTTTATAGAACTCAATTTTATTAATGAAATATCTGAACCTGTATCAAGCAAAAATTTTCCAGAATTATTTCGCACACTTGAAATTGGAATTATAACATAATCTAACTTCTCTAATTGTTCTTCATTTGTTATAAAAATATCTGAATTTTTATTATAATTATTTACAATACTTTGAGGACATTCTTGTAATTCATTATTATTTCTTAAAATATTTAAATTTCTGTCATCTTTAACAGAATTTACATACGAGTTAAAATTAGAATTATTAAATTTTGAACCGATTAGCGACGAATGTTTTGAGAAGCCGCCACACGGTCCGCTGTAGCGCTTCTTTTCTCGTTTCCCGACGGATCTGATCTTGATGTATCAGCATAATTATTTGATTTATTATTTTCGTTATAAATTCTTCTTCGACAATTCTTTATATCATGACCATCTTTTTTACAATAACGACAAAACAACTGAGTAACATTAACAGATGGCTTTTCTTGTTTTATAAAATTATTACGGGGATAATTATTATAACCTTGATTATTATTTCTAAACTGACTATATGTAGGAGAAGAATAAGATGTGGATTGCTGTAAATTTTTTCTACAATTAGGCGACTTATGACCGAAAGCTCCACATGTAAAACATTTAATTTTATTTTTATCATTTACAGGATTGAATCTAGAAGTAAATTTTGGTTTTTCTTGAGGATAGCCGAAATATTTTACTGAACGTTCGTCAGACGTTAAATTAACTTCTTCTTCTTTTGCCAACGTGAATGCGCGTTCTAAACTATCAGGATTTTGAGATTTTACAAACATTTTTATGGGTTGACGCAACCCTTCAATAAATACATTTAAGGTTTGTTTTCGTAATAGATCTTGAATTGTTTCTGCTTTATCTTCCGTTTGTCCGGAAGTACTAACATAACAAAGTTGAGCAAATAATTTTTCTATTCTCATACAGTAACTTAAAATTGATTCATTTGGCAAATGTCTACTTGCATTTAATTCTAATTGTAAATTATTCATAGATCTTCGATCTGCAAAATTTTCCTCTAAAATTCTTTTTAAATTCTCATAAGTATTTATCTCTCTAAATCTAACTGATTGATATGCTTTACCTTTTAATTTAGAAGTTATAATAGCTAAAATTGTTGGTCTATCATCAGGTGCAACTTTATCATATGCAATTTTTGCACAATTTAAAAATTCTTGTAATTTGACACTATCATCCCCTTGATATTCAATTAATATACTAATGGCTGCTTCTAGTGATAAATGGGCCATAACGAATAAATTATCAAAATTAGTAATAACACTTTGAAACTCACTTAATAAACTTAGGATTCCGTTATTCATAAACTTAAAAATAACCACTCGTGGAAAATAAAACACTTACACTTTCATAGTGAAGATTGAACGTAAAACTGGAACGTAGAATTGGGACTGATTACCCGTGCGTTGAAATGGGACTGGATACCCTTGTAGAACTGGGACTGGAACCCTCGTAGAAATGGGACTGGATACCCTTGTAGAAATGGGACTGGAACCCTCGTAGAAATGGGACTGGATACCCTTGTAGAATTGAACTGGAACCCTCGTAGAAATGGGACTGGATACCCTTGTAGAAATGGGACTGGATACCCTTGTAGAATTTGAACTGAATACGGCTCTGTGTACTCTGCTTGTTGCGTTAGTTGAGCGACGGAAAAGTGCGAGCTGCTAGCTCCGTAGCTTATCACACTCAGGCTTGATGTTCAGAATCGGGGTAATTTGTGGCTTTTTCAAAAGCTCGACCCGCGACTTCTATAGCTGAATATTATGGAGTTACTAATGGTTGAAACTTCACAATTTTTTCACTTCCGACGCGGCACAGTTAGTTTTACACGACTTTATTATATCCGCTTTTTTAATTATTATTATCCCACCGCGCTGCCACCAAAAATAATTAGTTGTTGTAACCTGGTAGCTTGGCTACAACAATAATTAGTTTAATATTTATTTTTAATCGGAGATAGAGGATAAGAGCAGGATCTAAGGGCCAAACCCACTAGTAAAGATCGTGTTTCTTTAATATAGTTTTATTAACTACTATTACTAACTTTTGTACACTATTTACACAGTTTTAACAGAGTTACTTGTTTAAGAGACTTATTCGAGTAAAAGATGGTAAGACTTGTTTGAGTCAGTGATGGTAGAAGACTTGTTTGAGTCGCGGATGGTAACAGACTGACTTCTCTAATCACGTCTCCGCCTTAGCTGGGCGAGACAAATAACTATACTCAGCATTCTTAAGGGGGCAAACATCATCAAAATGTCTTTAGACAATAACAATTCTAAGAACGCTGAAGGGATGCAGAAGGCATCAACAGGATGTGACATCATCGTCAAAGACTAAATAGAAATTAATACTATCAATATACATTCTTATTATTAATCTAGGGAGATTACAACACTTTTGTACTCAAACTGTAACTTTTGAATATTCATCAGTCGTCACCTCGACTCTTCGGATTCAGCACTGTATCTTAGAATCTTGTTTTTGCTTCGTTTAACTTCTTCACAATTTTTTTTTTATTTGCACTTTGCTGATTCCGAACTTCGACTTAAAGTTTTTATAAATTAATTATTTCTTTTTTTTTTTTAATAAATTTATTTACCAGCCCAACAAATTACATAAATGTTATACATGGTATTGTTGTGTTTCATGAGTAATTTAATAACAATGTATGACTTTAATGGAGTCAGTGAGTTCCACCCTCCGGTATCAATTTTTATTTCAATTTAATTCATTGCATAGGTGTCGCGGTAATAAAGGATTATTCGCTGTCGCTAATGGAAGATTCATCTTCTGTCGATAGCAGTAGGTCTTGTGGGAGTCTTTTCTTAAGTCTCAAATTTTTGCTTCTTTTGCCTAGTTTGTAGTGTTCCGCGCTGGAGCACAGGTTTATATTTTTGAGAAACTTCTTTGCTGTTTTTCTAATGTGTTCATTTATGGTGTTGATTCCCAATTCACGGTGTATTTGCGTGTTTCTAATAAACCACGGTGCGTTAAGCCTAATACGTAGTATTGTGTTTTGGAGTGTTTGCATTTTTCTGATTAGCGTTTTAGCTGCAGTGCCCCATATTGGGCAAGCATATGTCATTAGTGGTCTAATAATTGACGTGTATATTAGTTTCACATATTCTGGTTTAAGTTTGGTTCTTCTATTAATGATTGGGTATAGTATGCCGAGTCGTTGTTTACCTTCTTTCACTTTTGCTTCTATATGTTGTTTCCATGTGAGTTTCTTGTCGAGTCGTATTCCTAGATATTTTATTGACGAGTCTTTAGAATTCCAGGTTACTTCAGCGTTGTTAACAATAATGTTTTTTGGTTCGAGAATTTTTTTAAGGCTAAAGATTTTTGTTTCGCATTTTGATGCGTTTAAGGGCAGTCTCCATTTATTGAACCAAGAACATACATTGTTTACTGCAGTTTGTAAGTTGTCCACTGCATTATTCAGGTTCTCATGTTGCGTGATTACCGCAGTATCATCTGCATACATTGCCAAGGACGTCATATTCGGTGTTGGTAGGTCTGCCATGTATATGTTGAATAGGATTGGTCCTAAGATGGAGCCTTGAGGAACTCCTGCCTGTATGTTTCTTTTTGAGGAGTAGTCGTCTCTGATTTTTACTCTGAATGTCCTGTTATCCAGGAATGATTTTAATATATTGAAGAGATAAGCTGGTAAGTTTAGTTTTTTAAATTTTATTATTAGCCCTTCATGCCAAACACGGTCGAAAGCTTGCGCTACGTCGAGGAAGGTGACAGTGGTGTATTTTTGTTTTTCAAATCCTTTTGTTATGAGTTCAGTGAGTCTGAGCAATTGATGATTTGTTGAGTGATGAGTGCGGAAACCAAATTGATGTGTGGGTATTATGTTATTTTCTGTCAGTATTTTGTCTAGTCTTAATTTGATAATTTTCTCGAAGAGTTTCGACAAGTTTGGGAGAAGACTAATGGGTCTGTAGCTGGATGGGTGGGTTTTATCTTTTCCTGGTTTGTGGAAGACAATAATTATTGCGTGTTTCCAGTTTGTAGGAAAGTAATTTATATTTAGGCAGGAGTTTAGGATAGTGGACAGGAAAGCTAGTCCTTTTTTTTGATAGGTTTTTTAGAACTATATTGGTTAATTTATCGTGGCCGGGGGCTTTTTTGATTCGCAGCTTATTTATGATTTGTTTTAATTCGCTAGGTGATGTGTATTTGATTTGTGCATTTGTGTTATTATTTTCGTCTATGGTTTGCGTATTCGTTATGTTAGTGCTGTTATCTGTCGGCGCTGGTAGGGAGAAAACTTGCTCTAGATGATTGGCGAATGCTTCACATTTTTCAGTATCAGATGATTATAGTTGCTTTTTTCATTATGCCTTTGGTGGCCTGCCATAAGGTATGATCATGCGGGTTAAGGTTTGATATGTACTTTTGGTATGAGTTTATTCGGTAGATGTGAAGTTCTTTGTTTACTAAGTGCGTTAGTTTATTTAATTTTGTTTTTATAGTTGGATTTCTAGTGTTCTGCCATTTTCGTCGCATTCTGTGTTTTTCTTTTATTATTTTTGATATGTGGTCTGGAGTTGCATTGTAGTGTGATTTTTGTTTGGTTTTTTGTGTTTGTGCAAGTAGTATTGCTTCTTGTAGTGTGTTGGTAAATTGTTGTATTGCCTTATCTATATCTTCTTTTGTATCTAGTACTGTTGGTGCTGTGAGTTTGGTTTTCAGGTTCTGTTGGAAGGTGTTCCAGTTTATTTTTCCAGCATTTAGTGAGTTAGTGGTGGTTAGACTGTGGTGGCTGGTACCATTTAGTGTTATCATGGTTGGTATGTGGTCAGAGTCTAGTTCATGGAGTACAGTTAATTGCACCATCTGTATATCTATTTGTTTACATAGCATTATATCTAATATGTCTGGGCGGTGGTCTGATCGATATGGAAAATGAGTGGGTTCAGAAGGTGCAAATATACTTATTTGTGGGTGATTTTTGAGAATATTGTATAGCTTTTTTCCATTTGGGTTAGTTGCTAAGCATCCCCATTCGGTATTCTTGCAGTTTAAATCGCCGAAGAGCATAGTTGGAGATCTGATGTCAAATAGTGACGTTATGTCTTCATTAACCAGGCGTTTATTTGGTCGATGGTAAGCCGCTATTACATTTATGTTCTTGTTATCTTGCAATATTATGTTAATGGCTACAGCTTCTATATTGATAGGTGGTGGTAAAGATATTTCATGATATTTAAGGTGTTTTTTTATAAAGATTGCGGCTCCGCCTGAAGCAAACGGGGTATCTCTGTCTTTGCGTATTATAGAGTAACCTGGTATATTGAATGTTTGTGTTGTTATCAGATGGGTTTCTGTAACGCATGCTATGTCTGCATTATGTCGCTGCAGGAAATCTATGAACGTGGCTCGTTTTTCTTTAATGCCGTCTGCGTTCCAGTTGACTATTTTGATATTTTGGTATATGTTTTTACTACCCATAAGTTTAATTAAACAGTGATGTGAAGAGTGTTGACAGAAAGGATTTGATTTGTTCAGTGTATGGTTTTATAAATTCGATGACTTTTAGGAGAAAGTGTGAAAGAGGATTTTCTTCTGCTTGAGCATTATCGTTTTGGTTTTTAGTGGTTGTTGAGAAGGATTTGAAGGATTGACGGGAGGTTGAGGGTGTTGGGTGATTTTGTGTTGCGTTTTGTTGTGTCTGGAGGTTTGGTTGGTTGTTTTTTGATATGCGATTCTTTATGTTTTGGTATGCTTCGCATCCTCTCCAGTTTGCTGAATGTTCTTTGGAGCAGTTTGCACATTTGGGTTTCGCTTTTGAATCTTTGGTGCATTTTGACCAGTGGTGACTTTGGCCGCATTTGTTGCATCTTGGATCTAGTCTGCAGAAGTTTTTGGTATGTCCAAAGTTTTGGCAATTGTTGCATTGTGGTATGTCGCTTGATTTTCGTCTTGGTTCAACTGTTACAATTGTATGCATTATATGCCGTAGGTTATATATTTCCATGGCGTTTTCATTCTTTGTTAAATCTACAGCGCACAATGGAGTTGGCATTTTTCTTTTGTTAAGTAATCTGATTACTTTCACTACAGGATAATCATTTACTAGTTCACTTTTAATCTCATCCTCTGAGAGTGATAATGGTACGTTTCTGATTACTACAGACATAATTTTGTTGTTTGGTGTGCTAAATGTGAAGAATTTTATTTTTTGGGCGTCGTAGTAAGTAACTAGTGCTCTATAATCTGTGCTAGTGGTTGTATTTATTTTAATAGAATTATTTCCTAGTTGTTTTATTGAGTATTCGCCAGTTATTATGGTTGTTAGGTCCTCTGTGATAGCTTTATAGTCGTTTACTTCATGTACATAAATTGGTGGTATTTTTAATTTATTATTTTCGTCTGAAATGTTTGGATTGCTTACCTCATTTACTAGATGTTCGTACCTGTTTTTGGTAGGGATTACACATTGGTATTTTTTGAGTTGGTTAGTTAGCTGGGAGGATGCCCCTCTTTTCCTGGGGGTTATGAATCCTTCGTTATCACTGGGTTCACTTTCATTGCTCATGGGTGTCATGACTTGGTTTGTTGCACTTTGTACTGTTTGCGCTATTGCGTTTGGTGTTGTTGACATTTGCGCTATTGGGTTTTGTGGTGTTGCCAGATGCTCAGCTGTCAGCTGTTGTGTTGACATATTTCTTTTAATTTTGATGATATTACGTAGGGGTTCCCCCATTGGGGGGGCCCTCTTGTTTTTGTTTGATTTTGCACTGTTTTTATTTTTTTTATTATAATTTTTTTTTAATTATAACTGCTAAGAGTTATTATTAACGTTTGAATAAATCGATGTCTACTAGAACGCGCGAGTAGAAGGAAACACGCCTGTTCGCTGTGACTCGACGTATCGAACTGAATTATTTCTTTGTGTTGCTATTTTTACCAACTGTTTTTTGGTGAGTTACTTGTTCATATTGTATGACTAACAATGTCTTATATTGTTTTAATTTTACCTAGACCTGAAGATGGTTACATCCGTAACCGAAACGTTGTCAACTATATTTAAATAAAATTGACTACAACTTAAGCCTAAGTCCTTTAATTACTATCCTGAATAATGTTCTGATTTAACATTTTTTCTATCTGTATGCGTACTTCGTCTTTGTGTATTTGTGGATACTTGTATGATTTAGTTTATACTGGTGCTTCATCGCTTGTTTTTATGTTGTGTTTGATTTGATTTGTGAAACTTAAATTTTGTTCTTCCAAATGAAATATGTCCGAATATTTTTTTATTAAGTTTAATATTTCAGTTTTTTCTTCTATATTCATATGGTCAGTACGTATTTTAGACGTGTTAAAGTTTTTGTTGTATGTTTGAATGCAGTTAAAATTTGGACTAGAAAATGTTACATAATCGTCAATTTTTTGAACGTTAATTATTTCTGGAATTTTAAATTTAATTTTTGCATCAGTTGGATTTCTGATGGTACACAAACAGTGATAGTGGTTAGCTTCAGTCACGCACTCGGGAATAGATAAGTTTTGAAACTTGATATATGGAACTAGTACAGTACCCTATTCAACATTAATTTTAATTTTAATAATTTGTTCTGATTGAGGTTCCATTATTTCTTCTGTATCTTTTATAGATTTATTAGAACTAACTTCTTGTTTTATTTTATTTTTATTATGAAGGTAATGAATTTTTAATTTTGAATTAGGGGAAATAATTAAATCATTTGATGTGTCAATTAAGATTTTAAGCTTTTTTAAATTATCCATGCCGAGTAACATATCGAATTGGTCATGAAAATTAAATAAATGGTATTTTAATTTTGGAATAGTTTCGTTACTTGTATTAAATATTTTTGAAATGGGTACATGGGTACTATACAACTCTGTGGATGTGCCATGAGCTGTGGTTATCTGAAATGGATCTCGAGTGATAGAATTTTTATAGAATTTGAATGCAATATTTGGTTTAATGAATGATTTAGTGCTACCTGTATCTATCAGTACCTTAAAGTTATTTTCGGGGAATATTATAAATGGAAGTTTGCTTTGATTTATTGTACAGTTCATTAGTTCAAAGTGAGTTGCGAATTTTGATCTTGTACCGAGGCTTGTTCCTCTAAAAAATTACTTTCGTCAGATTGAATTTCGTCTGTGTTTTGATATTCTGATTGTTCGAATATTTGTTCATAATTATCGGTTATGTCGTTATCGGGATAAGCGTGATTTTCCGCATGATCAGTTGGTTCGTGATCATTTATATTATATAGTTCTTCGGAATTGAAATTAGGTCTTTGTTGATAATTTTGCGGTCGCATTACAGAACCTATTCTTGGTCGTTTTTGCGCGATGTTCCGGGAAGTGTTTTGAGTAGAAATACTCATTGGGATTGGTTTAACTTGATTAAAAGTTTGGTTCCTTAATTGATTTCCGGAATTATTGCCAAAATTATTTCTTTACATATTTGGATTGAAATTTGAGTTCCTATTAAATGGATAAGAGTTTTGTTGCGTATAAAACGGTCTACTTGATTGGGGTAACGAATATCTTGGTGCAAAATTTTGCGGATTAGGTTTTTGATTGAATTTTTGTGGTTTATTCGTATTATTAAAGGTTCTTACGTTTTTGAACGTATCATTAAATTTAAAATCATTTGTAAGCATGCACAATGCTTCATTTAAATTTCTAGGATTCTTAGCACGCATTAATTGCCCTATTGGTTCTTTCAACCCCCTTAACAATATTCTTAAAGCATAATTTTGAAAGTAAGTAATTAAAACTTCTGCTTCGTCATCTGCAGAATTTGTTTGAATGTACGATATTTGCAAATTTAAGACCTGTTGTAATTTATTATAATATTCAAATACAGATTCTCTATCGTTTTTCTTTAGTTCGGTCATTTCAAGACAAAGAGTGTACCTATCGCGTTTGTCCGCGTATGTGCTTACTAAAGCCGTTTTTAAATCATTCCAAGTTTTGATTACACAACTGGATATGTTTACAGCTGCTTCACCTTTTAATTTTGCTCTAATAGTGCTCATAAGATATTCATTTTGAAAATCTGCAGGGTTTGTTGCAATATAAAATTTAGTAACTAGTTTTTGGCAGATTTCAATGAATCTAGGTAAAAGTTCGCGTTCACCTCTAAATTCTGGAATCATATCCAAGTATTCTTTTCTTAATTCGTTAGCCATTGTTATTTGGTTAACGGTAGCTTGTAAGGAAAATTGTTTTAATATAATTGGAATTTTAGTTTGTAGATTTAAAATTTGATTACGATCTTCTAGATCGGAGTCGGATTCAGAATTTGTACTCGAATCTGAGTTATAATTTAAATTTCCTCTAAGAAACATAAATAGTACTCACAGCAGAAATAACAGCACACGCTTCATTTGCCTTGAAGTTGATGCTGGCTGCGAATTTTCTTGCGAAGAAGGCGGGGCGGCTGATGTGCGTCCAGCTTGGCTCCAGAAGACGACTTCGTTGATGAACTTGTATGTTACTTGTTGTTGTGTGGTTCACGGGTATTCACCGTGACGTAGTGTTGCATTTTCTGACACTATTTTTTACCACGAATAATGTTCGAGAAGCCAAATAAATCACTGGAGTGAACCGGGTTATATTCGTTAATCCGTTTTAGCTAATCCTACCAGGACTGCGCCAATTAACTTTCAATTAACAACAAGTCACTTTTTAAAAAGTTTATTTATTACTACAAACAATTATTTATGTCATTACGAGGAACAAACGTGCTTGTATGAAAGGAATTATGAATGTGGATGAAGCAAAAATGGTGTGTCAGGATAGGAATGTTTGGCGAAGATTAATTGCGGAATGAATCTGATGATTTCAGAAAAGCGCAGGGTTTTAGATTTTAGTTTCGTTGTTTAGTAATTTCATTAGAGTGTTTACCTGTAATTGTGTGAAATTCAGTTTCAAAAACAAGCGCAGGGACGACATTCCCTTCGTTTCTGATCTTTTTTATTCGTTTTCTGATCTTACATTGAGTGTTTAACTGCAATTGTGTGGAATTCACTTCCAAAAACAAGCGTAGAGCGACACTCCCTTCCTTTCTTATCTTTAAATTCGTTTTCAGTTATTACGTAGTGTTTAACTGCAATTGTGTGAAACTCACTTTCAAAAACAAGCGCAGGGCGACGCTCCCTCCCTTTCTTATCTTTTTGTTTCATTTTCAGTTACTGCATTGTGTGGTCTTTTCTATCATATATAAGTGCAGACTATCGCTTTCATCTTTTCTAATCTTGTAGATTCGTTATTAGATTCCTTGTTAGGAGTAAACGTGAGTAATTTGAGATTTTTTATGCATACGTTATGTACGTTGAAGAAAGAAAATGAATGGTAAGTGAAAAGGAATGATGTGATTAAAGGTTTGTTGTGTGATAATAATTTCGAGTGTAATAAATGAATGAGTTTATATGGAGTGATCTATGAAAGTGGTTGAAGTGAGGGTGGTATGTTTGGATAAAAATGTTTGACGATGACTGGTTGTTTGATGGGTGTGATGAGTGAATGTTTTATGAGTGATTTTAGGGTTCGTGCTACCCCATTTGTTGGGATATAGCGTGAAGATATGTATGTATTACAATATGAGTTCTGAATCTAGACTAACTTTATCTTAACAATTCTATCTAAGGAAAACTAAACTACGTGACATTTAATAGTCAGCAAATAATGTGAGAATATAATATGATAGTGTTTATGTCATCATAATGTGGCACTATAACTTATATATATATATATATATATATATATATATATATATATATATATATATATATATATATATATATAAATAATTATGGGATGACTAGCGCAGTGGTATGAAGTCGGCCTGTGGATCCTGAGGTCCCTGGTTCGATTCCCACAGACGACAAATTTTCATAATTTGAAAAAGCTATTCCTGTGTCTCCTCCACCACTAACATGTTTGGGGGCCGTGATTTGACGACTGGTAACCGCACTTCACTTACCGAGATCTGCTTCAGCAGAGTGCCACACCCAGTAATGGGTAGAAGGCGTGATGATATATTTATTTTATTTATTTATTTTATAAATAATTACAAATATAGCATCACATCCACCCATTACTGGGTGTGGCATTCTGCAGAAGCAGATCTCGATATGTGATATATTTTGCGCGTGAAGTGCGGTTACCAGCCGTCAAATCACGGTACCCAAATATGTTAGTGGTAGAGGAGCCAAAGGGGTAGCTTTTTTTAAAATGGTGAAAATTGTTTATCGCCTGTGGGAATCGAACAAAATTTATTTTATATTTATATTATTTAATTTATATTTCATTTTATCATAAATAGAGGGAATAGACAATTTTATTACAGTAACGTGCGGGTACACAAAACTAATAAAATTAACAAAATGGGCAAAAAAGGACAAGAAATTTTTGCACGTTCCGTTTAAGATCATAACGTACACAATAACAATTATAAATTAAAAAAATTAAATACTACACTAAAATATTAAAAATTTTAACGAAATTAGTTGATTTCTAAAATGTGAACCTAAAATTAACTGTTCAAATTTCAATAAAAGTAGAACTACTGTATATTATAATAATTATTTGGCTTTACACTATGATATAAACATATAAAATTGATTTAAACATTTATTTTCTATCTCTTATGGATATACATACATACATATCTTCACTCTATATCCCATCAAATGTGGTAGCAGGAACTCTAAAATCAGCCCTCGTCAAACATTATCATCCAAACACACCACCCTCACTTTAACCACATTCATAGATCACTCCATATGAACTCATTTATTTATTAAACTCGAAATCATTTATCACACATCAAACCTTCAATCACATCTATCCAATCACTTATCATTCATCTTCTTTCTTCGACGTACATAACATATGCATAAATCATCTCAAATTACTCACGCATATGAATCTAATGTATATAAAAACTATAAAATTGTAAAAGTATGCACTCGCGACACAATATTCAAATTACGTTTCATTTGATAAAATAAAGCACACACTATCATGCACAAAATAATGCGGAATGCTGTTCGACAAGGTCACACGCTAGTATTCCCTCCATCAGTAACTCGATGAACTTGGTCCACTTTCATGGCGGAGCCAAATTAATTTTTTATTAGAAATTATAATTATAGTTTAAGTTATGCATATCAAGTAATTTATATTCAAGCGCACAGTGCCGTAGTCAGGATTTAAAATTTGCAGGCGTTTTAGTCAATACTTGACAATAATTTAATTCAAACCGCATATGAATCGGTCTGCTATGAAAGCAACAAATGACTAATAAAATTTATTTATTTATTTTTTCACAAAATACTTGTATTGACATATAATAATAAATCAAACAAACAAAAATATTATGATTTATTCATTTGGTTTTGTGAAGCACTCTGATTCCTACGCGATTTAATTTAAATTGGTGTCAATTTAATATGCATTTCTTTCGCCAATTTTGTAATGTGTGGGCACTGAACATTATAGTCGTTAAATTCAGAAAAAATACTGAATCGAATAAGCAAATAAAAAATATAGATTCCCATTTAAAATAAGAAAGTTGCACTCCGTATTTTGAGAACCAGTGGTCGAAAATATTTTTTGTTAGTAGTTTTGTAATACACTTAACAATGGTATTTCTTGGTTAATAGCTCTGATAGTTCTCGAGATAGCAATGGTGGCACAACTAAATTGGACGTCCTCTATACTGGCTCTTAAAAAAACTATTTACAAAAAAAGCGTTAATAAATTAACTGGCTAATGAATATCAGTTAATGGTGGATGTCTTAACTGAAAACGCCTATGCAATTCGTTACCGAATTTATTAATTGCACAATCCGCGCACAAAGATTTAGCTTCTTCATACTCTACATATATTATAGAGTTATAGAGTCTATAACATCAAACAACATATTGATAAATTGTGTACTAACTGTGACAGGACAAAGAATAAATATATTTATTTTTCAAACCTCCATCCGAGACTGTCAGTATTACAATTTCAAAATCGTTCGGAAACCAAGTGTCTACCGACCAAACGCCGTTCGGTAAAAACTAGGGACTTTTGTAATGTTAGCAATGCCATCACTGGCTGTCAGTGTCAGTGCTTGAAGGTTAGAAATTTTTACCAATTTTAGATCTAATTTGTGCACTGTAAACTCAACTGCAAGTAATTATAATTAAATTTGCAGTTGACTGTCAATTTCGTGCTTGGAGGATAGAGATTTTTACCAATTTTAAATCAATAGTTTCATTTAAATCAGCGCAAAAATCTTGTGTATTGCACGTCCAGAAACTGTTTTACGAGTATATTCAAATTGCAAGCCTAGCCTTCGGTTCGACTCGTTAAAACGTGCTCGCACTCGCAAAACTCCAGTTTTCAGCCTAGTAATACGAATAACTATTTCTTATAAGCACTGCAGATACACAATGTTCAATTTTTTTTAGTTTCAAAATATTTGCAGCCGCTGAATAAAATTTTAGGGGCACTCGAGCGCCTCCAAAAAGTGTTCTAGCTACACCACTGGCGCTAAATATTCTGTAGCTAGCGGCCTAATCAGTAAATAGGCTCTCTGTTTAAATATTGTTTGAAAAGTTAGAGCAGAAATGCTAGAACCTATTAGGTGCGTGAAGTTGGCAGGCACTTCGAATCACAAATAATTATATATACATTAATCGTTTGTGATTCGTTTGTGACTGTTTGTGATCCATGTAAAAACATAGCAACCCCTAAGGTCCGGAAGTTATTGAACTTTGAAAAGTGCTTGCCAACTTCACGCCCAGCAAACACTTATGAAGCACAAACGATTTGTTGCATACCAAACGATTGTGATTCGTTTGTGACTGTTTGTGATCCATGTAAAAACATAGCAACCCCTAAGGTCCGGAAGTTATTGAACTTTGAAAAGTGCTTGCCAACTTCACGCCCAGCAAACACTTATGAAGCACAAACGATTTGTTGCATACCAAACGATTGTGATTCGTTTGTGACTGTTTGTGATCCATGTAAAAACACAGCAACCCCTATAGGCCGGAAGTTATTGAACTTTGAAAAGTGGTTGTCCATCTTACCGAAATTCCACTGCTTATACTATAAAATCGTTCCGCATATAATGTCCATGGCATTCACATGTCCTTAAATTATTCATAATTGCATACATTTAATTAACATATATCGTGTTTTGGCAAGGCTCGCTTCGCCCATATTTTATACAAACAAACCTCAAGCCCAAAGAACGCACGCATCATACACGCAAACCCTTATATTTTTTATTGCAAATTGGGCTCGACGAACTGTTTCTTTTCTTTATGCCTATGTACTCACGCATATTTCACTAAGGCTCACGGTCACGCTCTTAAATTAAAAAATTTGACTCAATCGAACCGAAAAATTTTGAATTTTTTTTATTAAAAATTTCGATTTCGTTACGATTTCAGTATTTTGCGGTTGCGGATTTTTCACGATTTCGGTTAAGAATAGACATACAGGGTGTTAAAAAAGTTCCAGGACGGTGAAATATCTCGAGAAATACACATCGAAGAAATCAAAAAACACGTGTTTCATATTTTGCAAAAACCTATCTAAGCATACCAACCACAAACCCCAACTCTCGGCCCCAGGGGGTGGGGCGGGGGGCAACTTTGAAACCGTTTTTTACTTTTCTTTCAGAATCATGTCAAAACTTATTTTTGCGTTTAGAGCGCCATCTATTCCGAATTGGAAAAAAAGTTTCAGATAAAATTAACTTATTTTTTTTCGCAGAATACGAATCTGAAATAAAAAATAGGGGTTCCCCCTGGGGGTGGGGGTTGGGGTTTGTGTTTGGTGTGCTTAGATAGGTTTTTGCAAAATATGAAACACGTGTTTTTTGTTTTCTTGAGTCAATGTGTTTTTCTAGAGATATTTCACCGTCCCGGAACTTTTTTAACACCCTGTATGTATATATATATATATATATATATATATAATTCATGCTCTTCTTCCTATTTACGCTTCAGTACAATATTTATAGGGGTTTAAAGTTTTAAATGTACGATTTTAGAATCCAAAAAACATCGGTTCGATTTGTGATATACCAAATGATTGTGCTTAGCAACCCTAGTAGATCGAAAATTATTTAATTTTGCGTAGTCGTTACCAACATCTCTGCTAGCAACAATTTATTAAACACAAATGTCTACAAATAGCTCCTTGCCAACTACAACGGTCTGCAATGAATTTTGGCCTGCAATTGTTCACTTTTTGTCACCGAATTATGATCAAAAAGGCTGCTTTTTTGCTGATCGTACAATTTTTTTCCATTAGCATATAATTAGAGACAGAAATATAATCTTTATATTGCTGAGAAATAAATTTTCGTTGCTAAATACCATAAACGCGGAAAAGAAAAACTTCACGCACTGCAAATTAAGCCGTTTCGTAACAACTAATGCATTTTTTTATATTGCTCGTTAAAAATATCTATTTCAAATGAGAGGACTGATTATGATATACTATATCTTACGAGTAGTTCTCTCTTGATACTACGATAATATAATTACAGTATAATATACTTACTAAAATTTGGTCGTTTTAGAAATTTTTTGTACCATTTTTTTACTAAACGAGTATAATATTTGTCAATTACAAGAAAGCATAATTTTTATTGATTATATTTACGTATTAAATTTAATTTCACTCTTAATTTTTCAATATTTTGTGAACTGTTATTAAATACGAGATAGACCTATATTTTGGATTTTTTATTAGAAGCTACGGAATTTTAAATAAAATAAAACGAGATAATAATTATTATACGTAAAATGATAACAAAGATTTGAAATTTATTTAATTTTTTTTTACTTAATTACATTATCAGTATGTAAAAGTCAGAATACTTACTGTTAAAACAAATACTTTTATATATTAAAAAATAAACAAAATAAAGTTATATTCTACTAATTAGAGTTATATTGTAATAATGATATCATGATTATACTGAGAGAAATAATTATGTTTATTGTCTACCTCAAATAAATAAAATAAACAGCCTTTATTAACCGGAAGTAGAAAATATAATTGTTGTTTGATATTTCATTTATTAATATACTCGTACGTGTATAGGTACTTATATAATAAATACGAAAATAGAATATTGGTATAATTTCTGTATAATTTTTGTAACTTAATTAACTATAAATTATTATCCATAATACTCATTACAATGATAATTTTTTTATCTAATGTGAGAAATACTTTAAAGAGTGACATTTCTGTAGAACCGTTTGCCATAATAAAAGAACGTTGCTTAGTGCAGCCCATGCCTGATAGTGGGTTGCATAGATCAAGGTGTGCAGATATCGTAACTCGTGCGGATATAATATAATTCTAAATAATAACAAGATAAATTTGTCACAATGATTTGTTGGTATTTGAACGAAATTAAATATTAAATAATGTTAATAAAAATTAAAGAAAAACCTAATTTAAAAAATGTAGATTATAATAAGAGGTAATAAGGGTCGTAATTAGAAAACTGGTAATAGGTGTTTAACATGGGAAATCAGTTTTTCATTTCACAAAATTTCCCAAGATACATCAAATAAATGTTGCAGAAAATTAAATTCTGCATCTAAGTAACAATCATTCAGACCCCTGGCAATGTTAATCTACAAATTTCCAAATGTAATTTTTTTATTATTTTTGTATATTAGGTCGACTTCTGGCGAAACTTGCTTCAGTCGCACTTATTATAAACAAATCCTAATTCTGTAGAACACATGGCCCACACTTGTAAGCTATTAAGTTCGATTTTAACTGAAATTATTTTGAGTTTCGTACATTTACTTAAATATTGAATGTGTATTTGACGAAGCTCGCTTCACTTGAATTTTAAACAAATAAACCTCAAGTTTATATGAATGCGTGCTCCATATATCCAAGCATTTATATTTGATAAAATTTATGATTTAATACTGCATTTCACAATTTGCCTGAATTTCACGCTTTATTGGAGATATATACGTACACGTGCATGTAATATGTAATGTTCGACGAGGATTGATTATTTTAAGAATTTGATGAGTGAATGTTTTATGAATGATTCTGGAGTTCGTGCTACCCCATTTGATGGGATATAACGTGTTTTTATGTATGTATACGAGTATTAATAAATGAAATATCAGAAATAGATATGATCAAGAGATGAATAATCTTATAAGGGACTTTAATATTAAAATAAGTTAATTATTTTCTTCCAAGTTCATTATTGTTTATTAATGCAGTGGGTACAAAGTACATTAGTTCATAATACCCTAGGACAATATATGTTTTTAATATGCCCTAAGGCATTAAGAGTGACGTTACTTTGATAATACTGTTAAAACTGACATTTCTTCTATTCATTGTTGCCAGATAATAAATTTATTATTTAGGTTATTAACAAAATACTAATGAAACATAAAAAATTGAATGCATCATGAGCATTACTGGATATTTATACCCCTCGAGCATAAACATTTTCATAATACCCGAGGTATATAAATATATAAATAACTATTTTCTACCATTAATGTTGAAAACATTTAATTTTTAATTACTTTATAGTGTTAAAAAACGTTATTTTTGCACGGCGTGTAATTTTTTGCACGTTTCCATTAGTTAGCTGCAAAAAAAAAACTAATTAAATAGTGGCTTTGAAATAAACATAACTACATAACTTAAAAAAAAAATAAATAAATTTCATTAGTTAAATTAGCATAATTAGTTAAAACTCGATCGTAGAAAAAATGATGTATGCAACGTCTTTATAAAAATTTAAAAAAAAGCAGAAAGAAACGCTGTACTAACAAATGATATTTTAAATATTTTATAATTTTAATATTGTTGCGCTAGGTGTGAAGGTGGCACGTCTCTAAAAAAGTAAATGATTTCATAAACTGATAAATAAAACAAAAAAACTAATGAAAATACAAAGAACTAACTAATAGTTTAAATTAGGAATGCGGATCTTAACGAAATCGTAACTAAAAATCGCATCGATATTTACCTTCTCATGAAACCGTAACCGAAAACTGAAACACATTTTTTTTTCGTGAAATTTTAAAAACCGAAAACCGATACGAAAATTAAATTGATCCTGTAAGCGAACCGATGTTCTTTGGATTCTAAAATCGTACATTTAAAACTTTAACCTGTATAAATATCGTACTGAAGCGTAAATAGGAAGAAGAGGATGAATAATATAATAATATATATATATTTGTCTATTCTTAACCGAAATCGTGAAAAAATCGCAACCGCAAAATACTGAAATCGTAACGAAATCGAAATTTATAATAAAAAAAATTCAAAATTTTCAAATCGTTTGTGCTTCATAAGTGTTTGCTGGGCGTGAAGTTGGCAAGCACTTTTCAAAGTTCAATAACTTCCGGACCTTCGGGGTTGCTATGTTTTTACATGGATCACAAACAGTCACAAACGAATCACAATCGTTTGGTATGCAACAAATCGTTTGTGTTTCATAAGTGTTTGCTGGGCGTGAAGTTGGCAAGCACTTTTCAAAGTTCAATAACTTCCGGACCTTAGGGGTTGCTATGTTTTTACATGGATCACAAACAGTCACAAACGAATCACAATCGTTTGGTATGCAACAAATCGTTTGTGCTTCATAAGTGTTTGCTGGGCGTGAAGTTGGCAAGCACTTTTCAAAGTTCAATAACTTCCGGACCTTAGGGGTTGCTATGTTTTTACATGGATCACAAACAGTCACAAACGAATCACAATCGTTTGGTATGGAACAAATCGTTTGTGCTTCATAAGTGTTTGCTGGGCGTGAAGTTGGCAAGCACTTTTCAAAGTTCAATAACTTCCGGACCTTAGGGGTTGCTATGTTTTTACATGGATCACAAACAGTCACAAACGATTAATGTATATATAATTATTTGTGATTCGAAGTGCCTGCCAACTTCACGCACCTGAACATATTGGGAGTAAAAAATAGTGAGATTCTTCATTGAAATTTGCATTGAAAAATTGTTCAATAAAACCGGTAATAGTTTACATCTTATTAAGTTTATATTATGTTTATATGTACAAGATAAAGAAATGAAGTTGTTTTTAATTTATAGCACTCAAATGTACCCATTCTTGAGTGGCAACGTTGCTGTGGAACATGTCGGTAAGTGATATTTAATTAATGAGAGTTGTCATCTGAAAGTACCGATGCCGGCGCAAAGTGGTTCTAAATATCGAAAAGTCAAACAGTGAAAATTACCATTTTGCATTTAATACTGTAGAATCTTGTACAGGTGTTACTGCGTGTGACAGAAAAAAAGGTTCGACCTTAGTATCTATTCCTGCTACGGAAATTTCACGGTAAAATGAATACTTCAGCGACACATACAAAACAGATTGTTGCTCTATAATTTTGATGTGATTTCAAAGACGAATAACTTTTTAGTGGTGTGTTCGATTTTAATTTTATTTGATTCAAGCAGATCACTTGTATACTTTATATTTCCAATTTACGTTCACATATTACATTTCAAATATTAAAAACCCTTATGTTGTATGTGCTGAAAGTGGGTACATAATGATTTTTTGTCGCACGATAGTCGAATGATGCTAATGAGTTTATTTTGAATTTATTTTCGTCTAATATCATTTATTAAATATTAAATTTATTTTCAAAAAAGAAATATTATATTGTAATTGTTATAATAATTTTATCTTGAAAAATTGAAACTCTCGTCGAGATTCGAGACCGAGACGAGACTTAGGTAGTCGAGATCAGCTCGAGACCAAGAGGAGGCCCTAAGTCTCGTCTCGTCTCATCTCGCGGCAATACAAGTTCTATACGTTTTTAAAAGGATGATTTTGACTAAACACCTTTGACCTCAATAAGGTTGAAAAATGTTGCTGTTCCACCTAATTTTTCTGTCTTTCCTTATTTACAAAATGTAAATTTAATATAATTTTTTAAAAATTAAACTATATGCAGACAATTAAGAAATTCTTCGAAAAATACCTGCCTTTCAATAATAAATATTAACTCATCAGTTGCAATCAATGAAAAATCGGTCGAAAACAAGAAAATACGTAGCAGAAATTAAATCATTTGCTCTAACATCGCATTACTACTCGCGTGCAGCTTAAGAATATGTTAGAGAAACATTTGATCCCAATTTACGACATTCAAAAACATTGTACCACTGGTACAAAAACATGAAATGTAATCCGAGATTTACTAAAGAGGTTTTTACAGCAATTAAAGTAAAATCTTCGAATAATATTGGGATATCTCAATAAGGATGCGAACCTAATGGCAAAATTTGAAACTACGACAATGGAACTCTTCATGAGATTTTTAGGACGCTATTGTTTTAATATTGTTTATATATTTATTTTAAATAATTTGTAAGAAAATTGAAGTTAAATTTCTTCTTTATACTTTATTGCTTCTGTAAGTATGTGTAATGACATTTTTAGATTATTATAAAAAATCTAATTTAAAAAAAATATATATAAAAAAGTAGAAAATGTTTGTGTACAACTGAATGTAAATGCGAAGAACAATCGAACAGCTAGATTCTACAAATTACTCGTATACCTACTTATAATCTACATATACTATAAGCTAATTCACTATAGATTCCTCAGTCTAGCAACCAAACATTATGATCGGCTACATCCTAAACGGTTTGTGTGATTGTTGTGATTTTATTTTCTATGATTTAAATAATATTTGGGATCAGTGACTTTTGGGTATTTCAGATTATTCGAAAGTATAGTCCGCGTGTAATTAATGAAAAAATTGCATATTTTCAATGATCAAATAATGTACGCGTTGCTACAGGCAATTGTTTCAAACTTAAAGTATTCCGAATCATGCCGTGTTTGGTATCATATGAAAGGGTTTTGAAAGAACTTTTAAATGAAATTTACCAAATTGAAATTTTACGATAGGCAATTGTTTCACGACAATTGCACGCGTTACTATGTATATGAAATTTAAACGCAAGCAGATATATTTTAAAGCTGTCAATAGTAGTAAGATTACCCGCTCGCCGTCCCCAAGGAATGCGGAAGTGACGTCATGATGGTGGTCCTGATGAATTAATGAATATGATAGTTGCCCAGATCAATTAATGAATGTGATTAATTTTTTGTGAATGAAATTTTTTTTGTAAAAATAATAATAATTTTTTTCGTAAAAATAATAATAATTTTTTATTTTTATTTTTTTGTTACACGAATGGACTTGTGATAAATTTAGTTTTTTCCAATTGAATAATATATTTATATCTTGATAACTGGCATTGTAGTAGAATTTATCCCACGCAGGTACTAGCAGAAAGGCACCTGTTGTAACAATGGCTTTGTCTGTATATTTCGGGTTTTTTTCCAAGTATACTACACCTGTGGGTGATTTCAGAATTTGTCTGTGGGAAAAATAAATCTATTATTTGCAACATAGGGAGGTTTTTAAATAACTGACTTGGCTTATGTAATATAAATCTAGCGAAATAATATATTTCTTTCATGATAACTGTCTCGGCGCGCTCTGGCAAACCGACTTGGTGTTTATGTGGTGTGGGACAGGTACTGACTTGAAACCCTAATATTTGCAGTGTTGTTGAATACAGCCTTTTCAAAATAAAATATATATTATCTTGAAAATGTTTCATGCTTTCAACAAACATATGTGACTTGGTTTTTGTAATATAAATTTTTCCCCACAAACTATGAGTGTAGATTTCTGTTCCCATGCCTCACAAAACTGAGCATTATCTGCAATACGACTGTATAGCGGCGATTTAAAATAAATGTCTTTGAAAATTTTCACTATGAGTGTAGATTCCTGTTCCCACGCCTCACAAAACTGAGCATTATCTGCAATACGACTGTAGAGCGTCGATTTAAAATAAATGTCTTTGAAATTTTTTATATGTGCAGTCATAATTCATGTTTACTTAATTGCATGTAGATTTTTTGTTTCCACACACACACACACACACACACACACACATCTCACGAATAGGGTATTTTTTACCTGTTTGAAAACGATAATGGTCAATCACTGCAGAGTATCATAGTATATAAACACGTAAGGTAGAATTTTCATCCTTATACAGTTTAAACTTCTTCATCTGTGTAGTTCGTTTCAAGTATGTCGCAGTGTATCGAGAATTTTATTCCTCCATCAGGAGTTATATCGAAGAAAATTCGTATTTTGGACGTGACGGTGGTGAGGCCTCCGTCGAATTTGCTGCCCCCGGTGGATGTCATCGGAGTCGCAACTCCATCAACATCGTCATTAGCATCATCGTCGTCGTTTTTGGTCACTGCGGAAGTTCATCCTGTACCACCAGAGCCCCAGGTATCAGACGAAGACGCTCAACAAATTTTAGATGATATACTTGGGGGCAAGGTGTCAGACGATGACTTTGCAAAAGTATTGAAGGAATTGACGGAGGCCGAGCAAGAACTACCACCAGCAGACGTCGCTGCTGAAGATGACTACACGCTGCACCCTGTCCTGAGAAAACGCGTCTATCGCATTTCCTCAGGAGATGAGGTGGAGGAGGAGGAACCTTCGAGGAAGCACCAGCGAGCATGCAATATCTCTTCATCGGAATCAGACAGCGAACCTCATGCTCAGCTGTTTGATTATTCCGAGAACGAGTTCGAGCTAGATCCGGCCCTGTTAAAAGAAGAACATCTGTTTGTCGGTGCGGGTGCTTCACGTCTAAATCTTGTCCTAGGGGCTGCGGAAACTACGAGTTTTGCGTTCCCTGTAAATAAAGATTACAGGGATAATAACGATAGACTTATCGATGTAACCCCGCTACCTCTAGATTCCACCAGGCAAAGGTTTATTGCGATAGGGGTAGATCCGAACCCCACTCCCCGCGTAACTGTGAGATTAGTGGGAAATGTGCGTGAAAAAATGTACATCGACGTTAATGACATTGGCGGTGTTATAAATTTTTTTAAAAGATTAGACTTAGACAATAAACGTGATTATAATATTTGCAGAATAGACTTCAGTGTAGTGGAAAATAAACAATTAATATGTAAGTTAAAAAATACGCAAGTAATTTTAAGTGAAAAGAACATTTTAAATTTAATTAGTTTAGAGAGTAGTATTAGTTTATTATTGAAACAATATAATATTAGGTATAAATGTATTAAAAATATTTATAAAAAATTTGTACAAAATGTAGTAATTTTTAGTATTAGAAATAGATTAATTTTACCGGAAAGTTTGTATATATACGTGATGAGAGAGAATGTTACATTTAAGAAAATATTTATAGAAATATTTAATTATTATTATTTTAAGTTATTTAGAGATACTAGTTGTGTGAACACATTTATTTTAAGAGAAAATAAATATATAATTTAAAATATCAATTTCTTATGCTTTTTAAATATTCCTATACAGATGAAATATTTATTTACAGATAAATAATTTTTAATTTTTTTATTTTATTATAATACACTAGTTTCAAATAGTGTTGTAGAGTCGCTATAAATTACTGAGTAAAATTGTGTATATTTTACAAAGTTTATTCTGATGTACGAGAGGGGATGAAAATCGAACAATGGTATAGACTTTTACAACGAGTGCAGACCTCCATATAAAAGAAGACATTCTGAAATTTCAGTCAGGTATATTTATACTGTATGGGTTCTACGTTAGTAACGTATTATAATGAGTAATCAAGCAAATTTCGACGCTTTTTTTAACATCTGCGAAGATCTTATAGAATCTTCTCTTACAGAACAGGCAAATTACGATGCCTTTTTTAATTTTTGTGAAAATACAATTAATGACGCGGTGCAAACTGGAGGGGGTAGCGATGAAATTTCGGAAGTAAGAAATGCTAGTCCGCGCTTTACTTTAGTAGCCGAAATTGAAAAACATATAAAAAAATTTAACGTAACTGGAAGAAGAATAACCTTCGTAGTGGCAGATCCTCCCGAGGGCAATAACCCTGTTACGTGGTTCCAGAAAGGCCTCGAAGATGTTGTTCAGTATGTAATGAACTCCATTAATCCAAACGATTATGTGGGATTTATATTTCATACCCCGCGTCTAGAAAATGGACCAGCATGGTTGAGTTTTCGTCGTGCACATCAATTAGATACAGACGTTGTTTGGCAATCAATTTTAACCATTCTACAGAGTAATAAGAACGTATTTTCGGATGGACAATTTACGATAGAATTAACACACGTGTCTGCGCCATCGGGATCGGGCAGAATACGAGGACATGGACTAAGTTATGCAGAATTGTGTCGTAAAAAAACGGGTATTATAGCTATAGACAATAATGACAATTTGTGTTTACCGCGTGCGCTAGTGGTGGCAGACTCATGGATAAGAAAGGACATTTGTTTTAAATATATAGTAAAGGACACGCAGGATTTTCAGGGAACAAAAGCACGCGAGTTAATGATAAAAGCGCATGTAAATATTAGTGAAAATGGAGCTGGTATTCCTGAAATTACGGAATTTCAAAGATATTATAAAGGTTATAATATTTGCGTATATGAATATAATAGTCGCGGTGAATTAATTTTTGAAGGAGCGAGAGGAACAAATCTCCCCAGATTAAATTTACTCCACTATCGAAATCATTATTCTGTAATAAAAAGTTTAACTGCTACATTTTCATGTAAATATTTCTGTGAACAATGTCACGTTCCGTATAATATTAGAGGTGGTCATAGATGCGAAAATATATGTTCATATTGTAAATATTCGCCTGCGTGTCTTTCTACTTTGAATTTTATAAATTGCGACTTGTGTAAAAGAAAGTTTAGAGGACAAATTTGTTTTGACAATCATTTAAAATTTGTGTGTAGAAAAGTGCATAAGTGTACAAAGTGCTTCAAGATATACAATTATAATAAAAATAGACAACATGTGTGTGGTGAAACGTACTGTAAATTTTGTGAAACGTATAAAAATCCCGGACATATGTGTTATATTTTACCGGACAAAACTAAATTAAAAAGTAAAAGTTTATTTATTTATTACGATTTTGAGACTCGTCAGGAAAAAAAGAATAATGATAATTTAGAACACGAGGTTAATTTATGTGTAGCGCAACAAACGTGCTCAGAGTGTTGCGACAACAACGACATGAAACAAATATGTTTTGTATGTGGTGTTCGTGAACATATCTTTAAAGATGAACCACTTGAACATTTTCTTTCTTATGTTTTATTACCCCGTACATCTTTTACTTCAATTATATGTATTGCACATAATGCTAAAGCGTTTGACTGTCAATTTATTTTAAAGTTTTTAGTCGAGGAAAGACAGGTAAAACCCAAATTAACATTAAATGGATCAAAAATTCTAGTACTACAAATTAATAATATTAAATTCATAGATTCTATAAATTATCTGCCCATGCCTTTAGCGGCTTTACCGAAAGCAATGGATTTACCAGCTTCCATAAAAAAAGGTTATTTTCCCCATCTATTTAATACTATTCAAAATAAAAACTATGTAGGGCCGTTACCTAATCCGCGATTTTACGGCCTAGATAATATGTCTACTTCTGTACGACAAAATTTTCTGGATTGGCATGCTAAACAAACACAGGAAAATGCTGTATTTCGTATGGCTACTGAAATAATCGAGTATTGTGTATCAGATGTCGATATATTACGACGCGCTTGTGAAAAATTTAGAAAAACTTTTATAATTGATTGCAAGGTGGATCCTTTTACAGAAGCAGTTACCATTGCTTCAGCATGTAACAAAGTTTTTCGTCGTTTATTTTTAAAACCAGATACAATAGGTATAATCCCCTCACGGGGTTACCGTTTAAAAGATAATCAGTCTAAAATTGCTTTACAATGGTTAATTCATGAAGAAAATTCGCGCGGTATACAAATTCAACATGCTGGCAATGATGCTGAAGCTGTAATTGACAATAAATATAAAGTTGATGGCTATTATGCACCACACAAATTAGTATTTGAATTTTTCGGGTGTTTCTGGCACGGATGCCAACTATGCTATAGAACAAATAGAAATAAACAAGTATTTAATTCCACAAAAGAAACTTTGGAACATAGATATCAAAGAACTATGGAAAAATTAGACAAAATTCAAAATTTAGGATACAGAGTCATTTCAGTGTGGGAATGCGAATTTAGAAAAACATTAGCTCAAAATAAACATTTGCGAAAGGAGCTTGATAATCATCATATTTTAAATTATTCACCATTGCAGGCTCGCGATGCACTTTTTGGAGGACGTACAGGTAATACTTGTCTAAATAAAACAGTTGTAAATAATGAGAAGATAAAATATGTCGACGTCTGTTCCTTATATCCTTACGTGTGTAAATATGGTAAATTTCCTGTGGGCCACCCAGAAATTTTTGTAGGTGCAGATTGTAACACATTATGTCCCAATAATAATATAGATCAGGTGGAAGGGTTAATTAAATGTACTATCCTCGCCCCCGATAATTTGTTTCATCCGGTTCTGCCGATAAGAGCACATAATAAACTTATGTTTGTATTATGTCGTACATGTTGTGATAAACTGGAGCAGAATGACTGTACACATACGGATGAAGAAAGACAATTTATCGGTACCTGGGTTGTTGACGAAGTTCGTCGTGCGGTTTCGCTAGGTTATAAAATAATTGATGTGCACGAAATATGGCAATACCAAGTGACAATATATAATAAAGAGACGAGGACAGGGGGCTTATTTGTGGATTATATTAATACCTTTCTGAAAATAAAACAAGAAGCATCTGGTTATCCCGCAGAGTGTATTGATGAAGCATCTAAATTACATTACATTAAAAATTATTACGAAAATGAAGGCGTCCAGCTAGATTCTACGCAAATTGAAAAAAATTCAGGCAAGAGATCATTAGCAAAATTAATGTTAAACTCTTTCTGGGGTAAGATATATGTTTATTAAAGAAATCATAGTTAAACAAAAAAAATATTTTTTGTTCTTATGTTGACAGGTAAATTCGCCCAGGCTGAAAATAAACCAACAACATCGACGGTAGCAACTGCGGCAGAGCTGTACGAATTATTAGCTAATCCGGCTCTGCAAGTAAATAGAATTATACCTGCCGGTGAACAGATGATGTACGTCAACTGGACACATGAAACAGAGGCAATGGAACAACTTAGAACAGTTAATGTTGTCATTGCTGCGTATACAACAGCCCAAGCTCGATTACGACTGCATGAATTTTTAAATCCTCTTGGAAGTAGGGTATTGTATTATGACACGGATTCCATTATATACAGTCATTCACCCGGCGAGTATGAGCCCCCAATAGGAAATTTCTTAGGGGATCTCACTGACGAATTGTCCTGTTACGGTGTCGGTAGCTACATAAAAGAATACGTGTCGGGTGGACCGAAGAATTATGCTTATAAAGTTTATTCCCCGACAGATAATAAAACTTTTGAAATTTGTAAAGTAAAGGGATTTACATTAAATTTTAAAAATTCTAAAATTATTAATTTTGATGCAATGAAAAATTTAATTTTAAATGATAATCAAATTAGTCCCGTAATAATTTCTAACAATATAAGATGTACTCTAGATCACACTGTTATAACAAAATCCGAAACTAAAACTTTTAATATTAGATTTATGAAACGTAGATTAATAGACCAGGTTAATTCTGTTCCGTATGGAGTAAAAAAAATAAAATTAATTTAATATATTTTATATTCATGTACTATATTATAATTATGTGTAGGTACCTATAGATTATGTAATAAAAAACATTTTTTTTAATATTATTTATTAAAATATTGGTTAAACATGTATCTTACAAATCTGTCATTTTCATTTTTATCATATGTGCTAAACAATTTTAAAAAATCAGCATGCATATAACCATTAATTCTAAATAACAAATATACTAAACAATAATAACCGCAAACTGATGTTGTGTAGTCTTGTAAAGTAACTGTATTAAATGACCATTTTATCGTATTTCTTCTTAGAAAATCTCGATGTTCTTTAATAAAAGGTTGGCGGCCAAAACTATCGAAATACATTCCATTTCCTAGACGATCGATAAAAATTGCTATCCAATGAATTCCGGGCAACGTATCTGGATCGGTGTTAACAACAATTGCACATGGAAAGTTAACACGAAGAGGTAGTCTGTTCGCTGCATAAACACCGCTATGTCCCGTGTTTTGGAAATAACATCGAAGTATTTTATCAATGTACGATGCCTTCATTTTCTAAAATATGTTGTTCCTCACGGAATGCTTCTATAGGACTGATTTTTGTAATAATAAAATGTGTAGTTTTAAGGAGTTTTAAAATGAAATAAATTTTTTTATAAATGAACTATATTTTTATTTTCTATTATTTCCCCCCTATACAAATATTACATACATATGTGTTATATAAAAGTGAATACAAAATAAAAACTTACTAACTACCATAATCTACAATAACATTTCGATTTTTGTCTATTTCTATTATATTATCAAATTCAGCATAAATTACGCAATTTACAGTTTGAGTTAATGCAGTTTCAAACCCTACTTCGATTCTCAAAGAACCGTGGCGTGTTAAGTTCCAATATAACATAGAATTAGCCGATAGATCAGGTGTAAGATCGAACGCAGTCAAACAATATCCCTTGGGATAACTTTCTCTGCTTATTCCATTTCCATTGTTCGAGAAATGTATACCTGTACCGCTGAATAAGGTATTGTACATCTGAATGAAACTGGATTTTTCTCCAAAGGACGGCTGCAATGGTTTTGCAGGTAACTGCTGTCCATTGACACATAATGATAAGTAATTTATGTTGAAATTTTCAAAATTAAACGGGTTACTCTTGTAATCGCCGTTGAATGCTTTATTAGAAACAAAACCAATTATACATCTTTTTGGAAGTTGACCTAAGAATATGTTATCTAACGATTTTCCTTGGACCCCCGCTGGAATAGTAATCGCTTTAACTTCGGCTCTTGTAACAGGGTACTTAGCAGTATTTATTTCCAAAGCTTTGTTATGTGCAAGCAAAATGCTGGGGTTCAGTTTGACGCGACGAGCAAGTAATGTGGCTTCATTTATTTTAACTTTATAGCCGACTCCAGACGAAATTAGATGAAAATTATCTCGTGAACGTACTAACCTCACTCGCATTTCGACACCATTTATTAAAAATTTTTCTTGGTTAAATATATCGGCGTGTAGATGCCCTATCATGTCGACGCTTTTACTCTTTTCAATAAAATTTTGCCGTGCAATGTATCCCGAATTTCCGCCTGCATCAGTATTGTTCATTTTCCCCGGATCGTCAGAATACCATAAAGATGAAGTTAAGTGAGAGTTTTTAGCATCTTTACCATAGTTCAATAGTGTTTCGATATAGGCTCTAAAGGGGTAGGTGTTGTTTGGTGGAGATACAAGTTTCTGATTTAAATATATATCGATTTGACTAAAAATCGAATGAAGCCAGTTGTTAACAGGTCCTACATTATCTGTTTCAGATAATGGTGTGTCGTCAGCTTTCATGATTTTTACATTTAAATATAGCATAGTCTGCGATAAATCTAAATATTCTTCTCCATGTCCGGGTATGACAAATTCTATGGGGCCATCTTCAGTAATGGATGATAACGGTTTGTAATTAACCCACTGCCCAGAATCAATGCTAGTTTGCGTCGGGGGTAAAGCGAATAAATCTAATTCTGTTTTAACACATTCACAAGATTGAGTATGTAAAAATGCCATTTTTAATCAAATATATCTATCCCTCTAGATTGCTTTTTTTTGTTCTTTACTCTAGCAGGTGCAGTTTTAGAATGAACATGTTTCTTAATTAACCGTTTCTTTTTATAGCCAGAACCACTCATTAATTTTTCAATATTATTTTCAGCTTTATGTTTTAAATTAACTCCAGCCTCAGCTATACGATGTTTGAATGAATCTTTTACGGGTCGATTTTCACTTAAATCCCCCAAAAATTGTACCCCAGTACTTAGAGCTTGTTTACCGACAGCTCCGACACTTTTTTTAATTAAAGGCATAATGCTTCTAAATAAGCCGCTAAAAAAACTTCCTAAACCATGACCTTTTTGAAATTGACTTCCTTTAAATACCGGTCCTATACCACTTCCTGCTTGTAAATTGTAATATTCTTGATAGGGACAACTTTTCATTGTGTACGTCTTTTAAAATGTAGTTTAATGCATAACGGTCCGAATTGAAATGGGACTGGAAACCCGTCATTACATCTAATATCTATTTCGATATTTGTAAATTCTCTTCTTAACACGGGGACAAAGTGCGGCTGCGCATATGATATCATTCTATTTGATCCGAACACATATTTTTCCGTATTAACATGTACAATTCTTAACAGCTGCGTTACTACATCCCCGACTAACTGCGGTTCTATAATATCGCAGTAAATATATATCTGAGGAGGTATACCTAACATTAAATTAGGCAAATTGATTGAAGTTTTTTGTTGATATATGTCGGTAAATGGCGGATAACCGAGCTGAAGAGCTAATCGAGGTGATAATTTTAATGAGCATACACTAGAGTGCTTAAATTTTGCTTCTACACGCTTTTCCGTTCTGTCATAACTGAATGAAACAAATTTATTAATTTTCACATCTGAATTCAATTCGTGTAACACAGCATCTGTATGTTCGTAATTTTTTGACCTGATTTTCTCTTTTTCAATGTTTATTACAATGCTCTTATCTGCTGCGTTTACTTTCTCGGTCATAATGAAAACTCTATTTTCCCTCTCGTTAATATTATACATAGAACAGGGATAAATAATTTCTGCTAATGACACTTCCCAATATCCCTCTAACTTTATATTTTGAGGTAGCTGCGTTGTAAATCGTGTAGTTTTATTGTCGGGGAAATATTGCATAGAACTATTGCTAGGTAGTGTAATAAAAAATTCTTTGTCAATCATTTTTCAGTAAAGTAATACGATTCGCAGGTATCCAAGAATTGAATTGATCGCTATATCCACGCCACTTCACGTACAATTTCTTTCTACTGCCCGAACCTTTTGTTGATACTATTTTATCTATTTTATAAGTTGTATCAGCCGTTACATGAACATGTTGTAATTCATATTCGTAGAAACTGCCCTCTATGATTTCATTATTTAAATCTTTTAATTTGTATACAGTAGGATTTCTTGTTTTAATACCGCAAATTTTAAATAATTCTTCACTCCAGTTGGACTCGTAACCCTTTTCAAATATATGTTTATATTTCGATATTCGAACTATATCTCCTAATTTAAATTTTCCCGCTTGTTTTTTTACATTTTGTTTACTTCCATACTGATTTCTCCACACTTGTAATATATTGTTTTCGTTTACTTCGCACGGTGCCATTTTTATTGATCGATGTTTAGTTTTATTATAAGCCGAGACAAGATCTTGCAATACATCTATATATCTATATGTATTTTTATAAGTAAAATAACGAAACATTCTAGTCTTTAACGTTCTATTATATCTTTCTACAATGCATGCTTTTGTCTCTTGATTTTGAGTTACATAAAATCTAATATCGTTTTCATGTAAAAATACTTTCACTGCTCGAGCAATAAATTCCGCCCCTTTGTCGGTTTGTAAGCACAATGGTTTTCGCTCTGTAAATATGTTTCTAAGCGCTGCAATGACCGACGTCGGTCTTTTATCTTTTAGGGGTTTAGCCCAGCTATACCTGCTAAATACATCGATTACTGTTAATATATACTTATAATTATCATTATATCGGCTTAGCTTTTGGAGGTCATTTAAATCCGCTTGAAAAAGATCGTTTATATTGGAAACTTGGTATCTGTTACGAGGAAATCGTTTCCGAGCCGGTTTATGTAATGTGTATGCATCTTGTGCATTAAGCCAATTTTGTATTTTATTATTATCATATTGTCCTTTTAGAGAGTTTTTTAGATTACTAGCACCAGAAAAACCAGACGGATGTGATGGATCAAAATAAATTTTAGCCAGTTTCTTATTCATAATTAAAAAGTAAATCTTTTCCAGTTCTCAATTTTCTTAGGTTTCGAAAATTCTTCATCAGAATTGTCACTAGTATAATACGGTGATTTCCTTTTATTTTTAACACTTTTCAATTTAGGAGATTTATACTCGATAACTTTTCTTCTATGGGGGTTATGAACTAGTTCTAGAGGTACATTAATAGTTTTCAATGCACTCGCAAAAACTTCCCAGCCAACAGGGTTGATATTTTTTCTATATCTTACAATATCACCAACTAAATCTGATATATTCGAATTAGGTATTTGTGAATTATTTACAGTAACAACGCCGTTCTCATCCCAACTAATAATATCATTGTTTAATTTCAGTTTCTGAACTAATAAACGTGCTTTGTTTTGATGTGATTTAGGAATAACATTTACTATATTTTCTATGCCGTCCGACTTCTCCACATGCAACTTTGGTTCTGTACTAATTTCACTCTCGATAGGTAATTTTATAGATTCACGAGATTGTCTCTGAAAGTGTAAATATCTTTGCAAAATTTCCTGATACAATGTCCATTTTTCATATTCGGACAAATTTGAATTTAAAATATTTTTCATATCGTTATCAAGCTGACTGGATATATCTTGTTTGTCATTTTTATGGAATCGATTTAAATTTTCAGGAGATATTAATACCATTTTTTTAATATGATCCATTTTTTTTTGTTATTTTATTTTTTAATTAAACTACTTAAAACTCCTGTTATGAGCGGGGCTAACAGCAATGGCAGAAACGCTCCACCTGACTGTACTAATATGCGTTTCTTTTGTTTCCAGCTTTCTCCGCGTTTAGTGAGCTTCCTTAAAATTTTTTTATGTCGTTTAAGTTCAGTCTGTTGTTTTCTATTAAGACAAATTTGACCATGTAAAATATTATAAACACATTCGCAGATACATTTAACAGAGTTACAGTCTGTGTTTTTTAATAATGCCAACCTATATTTAGGTTTCAGCTTATGTAGAGCCTGCAATAGTTCGATATTAGTGCTTATACTCGTACTCATATTTATGATATAATCTCGGGCATATTTGTACTACGGTATTTATTCTTTTTTCGGGGTAAATAAACATATGTTAATCCGTCACGTGACGTACGAAAGCGCAGCCAATCGGGTGTGTTTTGTTTTAGATCGAAAATTAAATAACCATGAGGTTCAGCTGTTGCGTCACAGTATGCTTCTTGTACGAATCTAACATCTTCTGGAGAAACTTGTCGTGAAAGATGCATAATTTGTGCTTTATCTCGAGGATTTTTAAAATAAATTATGTAATTTGCATTAAGAGATATATCTCTTTGTCCTTTCCCCTGATGAAATAAATTTTGTGTAAGGAAAAACACTGATACATTTTTATGATGAGACCATTTTGTAAATATATCCACTACACGGCTATCTGCTTCTCTCATTAAATCATCTATTATAATTAACACTGGATTTTTACCATCTATATTTTCTACATCAGGCAGTCCCTCAACAAATTCTACATTAGGAATCGTATTATATAAATTCTGCCAAGTTCCATAATGCCAGCATATTTTTGAAAATATTGTATCACTCGTATTATTAATATTAGATATAAAATTACTAACAAAATATGATTTTCCACAGCCTGAGGGGCCGGCAATTATAGCAGAAAAAGGATGTTTAAATTTTGTACACATGTTGCCCCCAAGATGCTTTATACAATACTGCTAAATGAACGTATATAATCAGTTATTTAAACATACTATTTCTCGATTTATTATATTCACAGGATAGGTAGGTAGTTGAAATAAAATAGAATTTATATACAATAATATTTTATTTTATTATATTTATATATATATATATATATATATATATATATATATATATATATATATATATTTACAATTGAACAAACAGTACATAATATATATTTATATTAGTTTTATTACATTTTACAATTGAACAAATTCTACAAGCCGGGCTTTTTTACCCGTAGTACCATAATCTTTCATACCAGTATATTTTAGCGCCCATTTTGAAACGGTCTTCTTCAAGTCAGCTATGTCGGCGTCGGCTAAGTCATCGAATCGTCCAGGAAGATAGGTAACAAATTCTTCACATTCTGCAATAATTTTTCTTCCAAACCCCGTATTAACAGCTTTAATATCTACTAGTTTATAAACTTTATTAATTTCTAAATCTGCTAGACTTCGGCGAGTTTTTATGTTGGTTAATTGCCCGGTTTTATTCAAAGTGTTGAAATCCATTTCTAGAATAATACAAATTAATTAATATTGGAATAAAAATTCCTAGGTAAAATATTATTACCTGCAGTTTTCAAATTTCGATACGGCTCGTTTAATTCGCTTTACGGCGTGTGCTGGGCCTAATTGAATATTGACACTTTTAACAAAAGAATAGCACACAAAAGCCTTTTCAAATATAACCACCTTCTGTTCAAAGAATACCCCAAGAATACTGTTCCCTATGAAATAAAGCTTTACTTTTATACCTGGAGTTGGCTCGACCCCCTCCTATATTTCACTTTCTAAACGATATCGGGGAGGAATTGTAAAGGTATAATTCAAATAGATACACTATAAATATTATTTTATTTTATTTTATTTAAAATTATTTTATTTAAAATTATAAACAAAATTTACAATTTCTGCTGCTTCAGGCTAGCCCAGCGTGCACGCTCTGCCTGGTAATATGCCTTTTTTTGGGATTTACTCATCTTATACCCCGACGGAGGGATAAGAACCATCTTGAGTGAATAAACTGCCTCGGGATTGTAAGTCGGCTCGTTCACCGCATCCCAATTCTCAGCATAAGTGGTCTCGTTCTGCTGTAGCTTGGTACTGGATGCGGTGTTCAATTCTTCATCCCAATTCTCTGCACAGTGTACGAAGTACGGCTCTATTTTTCCACTATTTGTAATTTCGTGCACCAGGCACGGTCTAATGTATCGCGGTTCTTTCCGGTCTACAACATCTACGGATTTAGATTTTGTCACAAGCATATTAACGACAGAAGAATTCATGTTACGTAATGATCAAACTGTATAATGTTGAAAAATCTATTCGGCGTGCTTTTATAAGACGCTGTTCAGCATCCTAGGATGTAGAGGGGGTTAAGGACTCACGAACGTTTTCACACGCGAAAATTTTCAAAGACATTTATTTTAAATCGCCGCTATACAGTCGTATTGCAGATAATGCTCAGTTTTGTGAGGCATGGGAACAGAAATCTACACTCATAGTTTGTGGGGAAAAATTTATATTACAAAAACCAAGTCACATATGTTTGTTGAAAGCATGAAACATTTTCAAGATAATATATATTTTATTTTGAAAAGGCTGTATTCAACAACACTGCAAATATTAGGGTTTCAAGTCAGTACCTGTCCCACACCACATAAACACCAAGTCGGTTTGCCATAGCGCGCCGAGACAGTTATCATGAAAGAAATATATTATTTCGCTAGATTTATATTACATAAGCCAAGTCAGTTATTTAAAAACCTCCCTATGTTGCAAATAATAGATTTATTTTTCCCACAGACAAATTCTGAAATCACCCACAGGTGTAGTATACCTGGAAAAAAACCCGAAATATACAGACAAAGCCATTGTTACAACAGGTGCCTTTCTGCTAGTACCTGCGTGGGATAAATTCTACTACAATGCCAGTTATCAAGATATAAATATATTATTCAATTGGAAAAAACTAAATTTATCACGAGTCCATTCGTGTAACAAAAAAATAAAAATAAAAAATTATTATTATTTTTACGAAAAAAATTATTATTATTTTTACAAAAAAAATTTCATTCACAAAAAATTAATCACATTCATTAATTGATCTGGGCAACTATCATATTCATTAATTCATCAGGACCACCATCATGACGTCACTTCCGCATTCCTTGGGGACGGCGAGCGGGTAATCTTACTACTGTCAATCACAACAAAGGATTGAAGAAATAAGTTTTGAACTGCTAAAAATAGTTTCAAGTCTATTCAAAAGTGTTACTTACGTCAATATGTCAAATTAATTAAAGATATGTAACATAAAATGTAAAACCTAATAAAAATTATCTTCGGAAATAATATTATAGAATGAAACCAAGTATAATTTCACACATAATGTACAAATATAATATTCGAGATAGAATAAGCAATACGTACACCAGAGGAGTACTCATAACCTTGTAATACAATGACTTTGACAGTGAGTGTCATTTTAAGAACTAGTTTAATTTATGAAATAAATTAAGTAGCTGATAAAAGTAAATAATGATAAAAATGTCATAAATAGTTATTTTGTATACAAGACGAGGAACACTCATTATAGTCGTGTATTATATATTATTTTATTTATATTAAAATGTCAAGTCATATGAATGTTTCAGAATATCATAGTAATTGCGATCGCGTCAGCAATGAGCGTTGTTGGTTATATTGTTTACTTCTGTCAATATTCAAAAATTTTCACGAAATTATATTGTAAGAATGGATGTTGAAGCTACAGTGAAAGAAGAAATGACTAAACTATTACTTGAGAAATCCGGAGAAACATATGAGAGAGAGTATGAATTATTCGTTAAGTGGAACAAAGTAAATAATATTGATACAGTTACTAATGAAAAGACATTAATTGAGTATTTTGGTAACAAATCAAAGCATACAAAATCATTGTGTATTTGGTCGTATTACTTTATTAGTGTATGAGAAAATGTATATATCCAGGTATGCATATTGTACGTATATTGTTCATAATTATATAATTTGTTACAGCTCTGTAGTTTATAGTATTTTCTTCTTTTGTACATTTGCAGATACAATTTACTTATTTCCATCCTGAAGAGTGAAAAAAAGGGATACAAATCCAAAAAATAATTGGTGTTTGTGATAATCTGAAGCTACAAAAATTGCTGCCTCGAGAAAGATCTTGATTGGTGTGCAGGGAAATGATGACTATGGACCATTTAAAAAATTCATTGCGCATGTGCAAACGTTAGACGGAGATAAAAAAGTCATTTTTGTTTATGATTTGACAAGTGACAGTTCGATGATTTTTGTTGGTTAATATTTGTTTCTTCATTGGAAAGTAATTAATAATAGTAATTATGAAGGGTACTATATACTGTGCACAGGGTTGTAATAATAATTTTAAAAAAAAAACAAGAAACATATAATTTTACTCTTTTCCTCAAAACGTGTACAGAAGAAAATAATGGATACGTTAAATATAGACAGCAATGGATACCAAAAAAAATTGTTAAAATATGTCGAATTCATTTTAATATTACTGCAAAGAAATCATGGCAAGATAAATATCCTAAATATTTTCCTGGTGGTACATGTTGATAATTTTCACAGTGGAATATATATTTTATAATATAAAATTGTGTGATAAAATGAAAAAGCATGAAAAACTATTTATTTTAAGACTTATATTTTCACTTTATTTACAAACATCTTACTTGTTATTTTTATACTTGCAACTATTTTCTACATTATCAACTTTGACTTGATTACAAATCATATATAAAAAATATAATGTTAAATATCAACACCCCCACACAACATACATTTTTTATACTGTTAATCCCATATTTTTATTACAAAATTCTAATTTATTCTTTGGTAAAGACTTCGTGAGTGAATCTGCTACCATATCTTCTGTAGAAATTTGTTTTAAATTAATTTCTCCTGAATTAATTCTTTCTCGTAGAAAATGATGACGGACATCGATATGTTTTGTTCTTGGTCGATATCCGCTGGTTTTTGCTAAATTCACGGCACTTGCATTATCACAATAAATAGCAGTGGGTCCCATCACTGCATTTGGATCAATTTCTTGAGCTAACATTCTTAACCAAATCGCCTCTTGACAAGTTGCTGATAAAGCCATATATTCAGCTTCTGTTGTCGACAAAGCTATAGTCTTTTGTTTATTACTTGCCCATGAAATCAGACTCCCTTGAAATTTAAATGCATTTCCTGTAACTGAGTGTCTATTGTTGAGTTCATTTGCCCAATCTGCATCAGTCCATCCATGAATTTTTGAGTTCTCATCTCTTTTGTATCTTAATTTTAGATCCTTCGTTCCCTTATGGTATCTAAATATTCTTTTTACAGCAGCCCAATGAGCTTTTCCTGTATTTTTAGATATCTGCTGACAATACCTGTTGCATAAGCTATATCTGGTCTTGTACATTGGCAAAGATATAACAAGCTTCCTACTGCTTCTTGGTATGGAACTTTCATCATTTCTTCTATCTCTGACTTGGTTTTTGGTTCCATGTCCTTATTTAATTTAGTATTTGGATCCATAGGTGTTGTGACTGTATTGCTGTCAGCCATATTAAACCTTTCTAAAATTTCTTGAATGTAGTTTGATTGATCTACATACAAAGTTTCATTTTTATAATCTCTAATTACTTTCATTCCTAATATACTATGAATTGGACCCAAATCTTTCATTTTAAATACTTCTTCAAATTTCTCCTTTGTAAACTTCATTAACTTTTCATCACTTGACAGAATAATCAAACCGTCAACGTAGACGGCTATTATTAGAATTTCATTCTTTTTTATTTTGTAATATACACATTGATCTGTTTTTCATTGTGTTAAATTCATCTTGTTTAATTCTTCACATAAAAACTATCTCGGCTAATAAAAATAATTTAGGTTCAATATTATCAAATAATAAAGACAAGATTTCAAAATTAGAACTTAACGGTGTTTACAAAATTACATGTGATGACTGCGACCGAATATACATCGGCCAAACTGGACGCAGCTTCAATAATAGGATTAAAGAATATCAAAATGCAATTAAGAAACAGATATGTACGACGGGTTTTTCTGAACACTGCATTACAAATAAACATAATTTTAACGGTAATTTTGAAGCCATACATATAAATGAAAAAGGACTAAGGCTAAATCTTTTGGAAAGTTTAGAAATAAGGAAAGCGATTAATTCTAAGAAATATATTGTAAATGACCAATTAGATGTCTGTAACTCACCCCTACTCAACATAAGTAAACTTATATAAAATGTCTTCTTGCTTGTACACCACTGTATCTGATGATGACTGCAAAGTCGAAACGATCGTAGTATATTTAATAAATATTATATTTGTGGACAAATCAAGTGTTTTTATTTCTAATTTTATTATTAAAAAATATAATGTTAAATATCAAGAGTACAATAAGTAATAATACTATTATGAGAAGTTCTTTAACGCCAGTTTTAACGCACACTGGAAACAAATTCATGGACGAATTAGATAATATTGACGATCATACATACTTTATTAATAGAAATGTGATGTTTAATAACATATTGAATAAACAAAATGATTTAGAAAATGATGTAGTTTTCACTTTCTTATCGTATATGCAATAAAATCTCTAAATTTGTTTATATTTTAGGTAAAACGACATAACGATGAAAATGGACACCTTTCCAAACAACTAATGGAACTAAAATGTGCTATGAGTTCATTAGAGTCTGAATTAAACAAGCAAAAATCTAAAATATTACATTAAAGATAATGTTAAATTACAGTTTTACACGGAGTTTGAAAGTGCAGACAGGTTCAAAATATTTGCTGATTTTATTGAGCCTGCATACAATTTAGCACAAGGTATGTCTCATAATAATATTGAAAGTAATAGGTAGAAAATATATGTTGCCGTTTACGGAACAATTATTTTTAATATTTTGCCGCTTAAGATTAGGACTTATGGAACAAGATCTGGCATACATATTTAATACATCAATAAGGACTGTCAGTAATCTGCGGTAATTTTGGGTAGATTTATTGTCATCACAACTATGCCAAGTACCAATCTGGCCTAGTAAAGCGCTTACTTACAAATATATGCCACATTCTTTTAAATAATTGTATCATACTACGAGAGTGGTTTTAGACTGCATAGAACTTTACATCGAAACTCCGTTTGATTTTAGAATGCAAAGTATTACAAATTCTAATTACAAATCGCATAACACTGCAAAAGGTCTAATCAGAATAACACCTAATGGCATGATAAATTTCGTGTCCGATTATATCCAGGTCGACTGAGTGACGGGCAAATTACTCTGGATAGTGGCATTTTATCTTGTCTTGAAGCAGGTGATAGTGTAATGGCGGATAGAGGATTTACGATTGAAGAATATCTTCGAAATATAAATGTCATTTTAAATATTCCTCCTTTTTTGAAAGGTGCTCGATAATTTGATAGAGAAGGTGTGCAGAAAACTAGTGATATAGCATCGTTACGTATTCATATACAACGCAAAATAGGTCACGTTAAAGCTTTTAGAATTTTGAAATATGTATTTCCAAATTCCATGCATGATAAATTAAATGAAATCTGGAAAATATGTTGTCACCTGTGTAATTTTATTGGTGAACCATTATTAGACAACTAATATTAAAATGTTATAAAATTTATTAATAAAAGTGTGTATAAAAACATATTTCTTTCCTTTATATATAGTCACAACAAGAATACATACGTCTAGATAAATACGAGGGTAAGGTGAAAAGTTCTCGGTCTCACACAGAGATGGCGTTCAAATCAGCAAAAGATTGTGTTTCCTGCCTGGGCGCACGTGTTATTAGTTCTTATGACAAGTTTCAACTTGATCTCTTAAGTAGTTTGTTTACTCGAATTTTTGAAGTAGAGGTCTTGCGTATTTTTCGTTAAAATGGATAAACTTTAATATCGTGCGGTCATAAAATTCTTCGTTTTGGATGGATTAACCCCTAAGGAAATTCATTCGAACTTGACAAAATTTTACGGGGACTCCATGTCAACCGTTCAAAGGTGGGCAGCTGAATTTAAACGTAATCGCACGTCTCTTAAAGATGACCCACGTGAAGGACGGCCAAAACCGCCACCACACCGAAAATCATCGAAAATGTGCATGATACCGTGTTGGCCAATAGGCGAGTGAAGATGAGTGAGATAGCTGAGACTGTGGGGATATCGCAAGAAAGGATGCGAAACATCTTGCACAAAGAATTAGAGATGCGAAATCTCTGCGCATTTGCTGAATGCCGATCAAAAGCAAACAATTTTCGCAGCAATGTTTGAACCGATTCAATAGGGATCCGACTGATTTTGTGCGGAGATTCATCTTAATTTACAGGCAATCGTAGCTCAATGGATAAAAGCAAGGTAAAACTTGCGTTTCTTAATTAGCAAGCAAGAGGTCATGCGTTCAAATCTCACTGACTTCTACTTATATAAAAAAAAATACGATTTGTCTGAGTGGCTCGATTTCACTATAAGCTGTAGGCTCCCTGTACTGTAATTGGGATTTACTTCCTGTTGTGCAGAGTAACAAATAAATAAATAAAATAAAATAAATTTGTCTATGGGAAGCGCTTCGCGTCCAATGAAGAAGTTGAGAGGGCCGTAAATGAATAATTTCACAGCCTTCCACACTCTCACTTCTGGAAAGGAATATTGATGTTGGAGAAACGCTGGACCAAATGTGTTGAAATCAACGAAGAGTATTATATCGTACAATTTTACTCCTTTTGATGAAGGCGGCTAGCTGATTGTCTCAGTGGAGATAGGGGGATTTGATACATAAAAAAATATATCGAAATCAAAACAAAACTAAAATAAATATAGAGGGCGCCACGCGGTTGTTTTTGTTGCCAGCGATACCCAACCACGAAGGTACTGGAACTAGAAAATACTAGGCGTTCAGGAAGAGGGGAGGCTCGCAAGGTACGTAGGCATGTCAATTTTATCACGTGGAGGTTTCAAATTTGTAAAGTAAAGAAATACTAAATAATTAATAAGAAAAAAATGAACGGCTATATTAAGAAACTGAAGTTCAAATACATATGAAAATAATTATAAAGATTCAATTAAATTAAAGACAACTAAAATGAGAAATAAATCCAATTAAGACTTAAGTAGTAAATAATTATCAGACATAAAATCAAATCAAGCTGGGTTGCTGTGTTATACCGGAGCAACTAGAACTGCGAAAGAAAAAGAAAGGTAAAAACCTGGCAGAAACGACGTATTACGATCCGATGGCCAACGAAACGCGATACGCGGCGCAGCACCAAATTAACGTAAATCCACTTGCAGACCTAACAAATTCTTCACACACAAGGTACACAACTTGCGACAACAATGTCAATACTACGTGCCAAACTGATTTCTCATGTTAGACGCCAATGGCCAGTTTTTTAATTAACACCTTGTATATTCAGGCTTTTTAAACAAAAAATGCAAGATATCGAAAATAGGCAATACTATTGACAAAATATACTAAAACAACGATATTTATTATTCACAAAATTATTACATTATAACATACGTAACTAAACTGGTTACCTATTGGCATCAGTGTTACTATTGACACTAACAATTACGTATTTTTCTAAATTAATACGAGTAAATGAATGTCGTCTGTTTGTAAATTGAAAAACTACATTATACATCGACAGCCATGACAAGAGCATACTTTAAAGATAATAATATTTCAGGGTTCATATTAATAGGAAGTTCATCTGAAAATTATCCATTCAATACATTCGATATATTACGCAACAAGGTAAAACCTTCATTTTCATTGAGTACGTCCTCTAGTTTTTTTTTTTTTTAATTGGTTGAGCAATAGCTCTGTTTACTCCGTCATCATTTAACTTTAAATAATCTATCAATTTTACTGATTCTACTAAAGATGCTTCTTGTTTTTCTATTTTTAATAATGTTTGAGAAAAGAATCGGTACTTGTTATTTATGAAACTCAGGTTTTGACGTAGCCTTGGGTTAATTAAAATCAGTTTTACCTCTTTAATCGCCGCAGCTGAATTTTCATCAAATTGTGGATTACGTATATTTGGACTCTTAACTGGGCTTTGATAAAAACTGATTTCGTACTCCTTCCGCGTTCTGTTTATTCTATGAACGACACAAGTGCAATATATTAAATTGGGGTAAAACACCTTTAAATGTAATTCAGCCTTAACCATGTATGACGCAGCATCACTAAGTATTAATACAATTTTATTAGATGGTATAGAATTGGGCAAAAATATATTTATTGAACTTTCTTCTATAAATACTGACTGTTACAGTATTCGTTTTTCTTTTATGGCAATTAAATAAGGTTTACTTGGAGACTTTTCAGCCAGTTAATAAGTTTGCTATATATTGCCCGTATATATCTGTGGTTTCATCGACAACAAAATAAATAAAATTATTATCTAATTGTGCCTTAATTTTCATCCGGAAAAACTTTTTTGAGAATACTTTTAAAAAAAATACTAAAAATTTGGGTTACTTAGCGGTATATTCGATTCAAGCATAGCCTGACACAAATCAAACAAAGTAGCAAGAAATACAATCATTATTTGTAATATTAATAAATAACAAAAAAATGTGAAAATCGAACTCACCGCTTTTCCACAGGATTTGCAAAAAACACCGTCATCTTCTAAAGATAAAATTACTTTCTAAGACTATTTACGATCAAATGCAAATAATGAATTGTTTAAACTGAATGATACCAGAAGATTGTAATTTTACGCCTGATACAACGATACTGAAACTCAGTAAGTATTTCCAACATAATTCTTAGGTTACGAAAAGATTAAAAATTCCAGCCGGCAGTTACAAAATTCGGCGAAAATCCTAATTAAAGAGTGTTATGATCCAGTACTCGCCCGTCTGTTTTAGAAAGTTTAAATTTTATCACACACAACGAATTACCTACCAGTATAGTCAAATTGGCGAAATATGCCGAGAAATTCAACAAATATGCACAAATAGGCACGTTGTCTAGAAACAAGCAACACTGGCAAAAAGGGTGATAAATACAAAATATGAAAAAATATGCATTTTATCTAATATCCAATCTTTAATGATGAGTGTAAGATTGAGAATAATGTAGTTAGAAAAGTAGGTATAAGTCAGTTGTCGTATGTCGAATGAGAGATTGGTAAGACAGGTGTATAATGGTGAAATTAAGGGTGGAAGATTACGTGGACGACCTAAGAATAAATGGATGAATATGATTAGGATACTGTTGCGTAACTGAAAGTTTCCGAGTATGAGGAACAAACGATTTTGTATGAAACGAATCATGAAAGGGGTTGAAGCTAAAGAGGTTTGGCGAAGATTAATTGTGAATCTGATGATTGAAGACAAGTGCAGCTGTCTTGTTTTCATTTTGTTGTTAAGTAATTTTATTAGAGTGTTTACCTGCAATTGTGTGGAATTCACTATCAACAGTAAGTGCAGGGGCGACAAGTCCTTACTTTCTTATCTTTTTTATTAGTTTTTTGTTCTTACATAAAATGTTTAACTGCAATTGTATGGAATTCATTTTCAGAACAAGCGTAGGGCAACACTGCATTCCTTCTCTATCTTTTTGTTTCATTCTCAATTACTGCATTGTGTGGAATTTGCTTTCAAATAGAAGCGCAGGATGTCGCTCTCTTCTTTTCTAATCTTTGCAGATTCATTGTTAAAGGAGTAAGCTTGAGTAACTTTGAGAAGCTTGCGCATATGTAACGTAAGTTGAAGAAAGTGGGATAAAAAGTGAATAGGAGTGATTGTATGGATGTGATTGAAGGATTGTTGTATGACAAATAATTTCGATTGTGATGAGTAAATGGTGTGTCAGGATGAGAATGTTCGACAAGGAATGATTATTTGATGAATTTGATGAATAAATATTTTATGAATAAATTTTGGGTTCATACTACACCATTTAATGGGATATAGCGTGATGTTATGTATGTATGTATAAAACTTTAAACTTGAATTTACCTGTTACCTGTTAATATATATATATATATATATATATATATATATATATATATATATATATATATATATATATATATATATATATACGTTAGACTATGCCAAAAAAATCGATATTTCGCTCTTCTTCGAGTATATAATTCCCCGTTCAAATTCATTCGGATTCCCAAAATTTTAAACAATTCGGTTAACATTTAGAGGTGCATCAAGCCCAAAATGTGTTTTTGAAGGTTTTTCTCAATTTTTGTGAGGTTTCATAGCACTTTTCTGCAATACCGGGATGTTTGACGCTTGAGAGACATTATTACATTCAAATACAAAGTATTTAATGCATTTCAGTCGCCAAATCCACTTTCGGACAGATATGTTGGCGAAAACAACCATTTTTTTAAGGCCTAAAAATTGTAATTTCAACTTTCTACTCCAATAACTTGATATTTTTAGGTTCGTTACGCGTCATATGCTCTTTTAACGTAGTCTAGTATCACGTAGCATTAATTGATTTGAATATTTCAGAAAAAATCGCCCATCAGTTATGATAATCTACAATCGAGTGACCAAAAAAGCGCAAAATACAACTTAAAAAAAAAAAATTCATAACTTTTCATCGTAGAAACTCGGCATTTTTAGGGAACTTGAAGAAAAATGATTGAAATTAATTGCCTTGTCTGATTGAATCCACGATATCTTCGGTTTGGACTACGAGTTGACAAAGTGGCACATTTTTTGACATCAGGAACATATTTTTCTTAGCGGGGTGGGAGAAGGTGGAATGGATTTGGTATCACATTAACTAGCATAACATTAAAGGGCAAAATCTAATCTTTTCAGAACTCAAAGATTCATCCATTTTCGACTGAATGCAATCGAGTTAAGGCACTCGGAATTTTTGCCATTTTTATTGCATTTTCAAGTAGTGCGTTTTTTCACTCGAGTGTAGATTATTATAACTGATGGGCGATTTTTTCTGAAATTATCAAATCAATTAATGCTACGTGATACTAGACTACGTTAAAAGAGCATATGACGCATAATGAACCTAAAAATATGAAGTTATTGAAGTTGAGAGTTTAAATTACAGTTTTTAGGCCTAAAAAATGGTTGTTTTCGCCAACATATCTGCCCGAAAGGGATTTGGCGACTAAAATGCATTGAATACTCTGTGTTTGAATGTAATAATGTCTCCCAAGCGTCAAACATTCCGTTATTGTAGAACAGTGTTATGAAACCTCACAAAAATTGAGAAAAAACTTCAAAAAACACGTTTTGGGTTTGATGCACCTCTAAATGTTAACCGAATTATTTAAAATTTTGGGAATCTGAATGAATTTGAACGGGGAATGCTATACTCGAAGAAGAGCGAAATAAAAAATATCGATTTTTTTTGGCACAGTCTAATATACATACATACATACATATCTTCACGCTATATCCCAACAAATGGGGTAGCACGAACCCTAAAATCACTCATAAAACATTCATTCATCACGCTCATCAAACAATCAGCCCTTGTCAAACATTTTCATCCAACTAAACCACCCTCACTTCAACCACATTCATAGATCACTTCATATAAACTCGTTTATTTATTACACTCGAAATCATTATCTCACAACAAACCTTCAATCACATCATTTCTATTCACTTATCATTCATTTTCTTTCTTCAACGTACATAACATATTCATAAAACATCTCAAATTACGTTTACTCCTAACAACGTATCTAATAACGAAAACTAACAACGAATCTACAAAGATTAGAAAAGATGAAACCGATAGCCTGCACTTGTATATGAAAGAAAACTCTACACAATGCAGTAACTGAAAATTAAACAAAAAGATAAGAAAGGGAGGGAGTGTCGCCCTGCGCTTGTTTTTTAAAGTGAATTTCACACAACTGCAGTTAAACACTCAATGTAAGATCAGAAAACGAATAAAAAAGATAAGAAACGAAGGGAGTGTCGTCCCTGCGCTTGTTTTTGAAAGTGAATTTCACACAATTGCAGGTAAACACTCTAATGAAATCACTAAACAACAAAACTAAAATCTAAAATCCTGCACTTTTCTGAAATCATCAGATTCATTCCGAAATTAATCTTCGCCAAACGTTCCTATCCTGACATACCACTTTAGCTTCATTCACATTCATAATTACTTTCATACAAGCACGTTTGTTCCTCATATTCGGAGACTTTCGTTCATGCAACAATCCAACATATACATGTTTCACTAATCTCTCATTCGTCATACGTTCTAAATATATATATATATATATATATATATATATATATATATATATATAAATTAATTTCCATGTTCCCTGTAAAAAAAATTTCGTTGCCTCTGCCACTGGGTGGCTGATTACGTTGAACTTAATAATTAAATACAATATCTATTACAAATAATCTATTATAAATAACTTCTAATAATTATTGTAAATGATTAAATATAAGAGATTGTGTAGTCGATTCTTTGTGGAATATTTTATAATAATAAAGTTAGAACAAAAACACAAGATTTGTCCACAGATATAATATTTATTAATTACTAGCTAATACCCGCGACTTCGTTCGCGTGGTCTACAATTTAATGCGAGTACACGGCATGCGTTGCATTGAAACTCAAGTACAGCTGTCCATGTGGGAAGCATGGATTTTCCAAATTTAGTCCACACAATTGTAGCGAATGTCCCTGTGCTTTGTTGATGGTCATTGCAAATACCGGAAACTGCAAACGTCTGAATTCGAATGGCATAGGACTGAAGCTTTATTATACCTATATGTTAAGATTGGTTCTCGTCTGTACCTATACCAAATTTGAATCGAATCAGTGCAGTACTTTTCAGGATAGCTAGCGACCATTTTGTTTCAAAACGGCAAACTGAAGCTTTATTATACCTATATGTTAAGATTGGTTCCCGTCTATGCTTATACCAAATTTGAATCGAATCAGTACAGTACTTTTCAAGATAGCTAGCGACCATTTTGTTTCAAGATGGCGGACTGAAGATTTATTATATCTATATGTTAAAATTGGTTCTCGTCTATGCTTATACAAATTTTAATCGAATCAGTGTAGCACTTTTCAGAATAGCTAGCGGCCATTTTGTTTCAAGATGGCGGACTGAAGCTTTATTATACCTGTATGTTAAGATTGGTTCCCGTCTATGTCTATACTAAATTTGAATTGAATCAGTGCAATGCTTTTCAGGACAGCTACAAGAGAAAGAGAATGCATAATTTTCAATTACAGAATACACTGTTTTTTCATATACACGAGGTTTATCTATATATAATATTAATTTATCTTGAATATATTTGGATAATCTAAATATGTTTATATTTGGGTGGATTAAAAAACCACGACTTAATTCCGCTTCTTTTATGTGACATACATTTTCTTTGTTTACAAGCAATATATATATCTGCTCATATTACTACTTTTTTCCAAATTTCCAACTGCTCTTTTGGAGCATGAAACAAAGATATTTTCTCATGATTTGAGTCATACCCGCTGGTACAATTGGGCGCAAAACACTTACGACCCATTGCAAACTAATTGTTTATAACTATTTATCACCAAACAATACTAATGATTGAAAAAAGTAACCTGCGTTCATATGGCGTTGAGTAAATGCCAGCCTCTTTATAGCATCTCTCTCTTTCAAAGTCATGCGCGCGAATGACATAAAGCTGGACGTTTACTAACTGCGCTTATATATGAAGTTGCATAGGGTTGGTGCAGTACTTTTCAAGATAGCTAGCGGCCATTTTGTTTCAAGATGGCGGATTGGACTTGTGCTATGTCATAAACCTTCACGGGCGTGCGCACAACAACTTAGCAAAGTTTCATCGCAATCGGATGAATAGTATAGGAACGCATACGGGACAAACAAACAAACATGATTTTTATATATATACTAGCTATTACCCGCGACTTCGTTCGCGTGGTCTACAATTTAATGCGAGTACCCCGCATGCGTTTCATTGCAACTCAAAGAAAGTGTTTGTGTTCAGCTGTTCATGTGAGAAGCATGGATTTTCCAAGTTTAGTCCACACACTTGTAGCGACTGTCCCAGTGCTTTGTTGACGGTCATTGCAAATGCGAGTCGTACCGGAAACTGCAAACGTCTGAATTCGAATGGCATAGGACTGAAGCTTTATTATACCTATATGTTAAGATTAGTTCTCGTCTGTACCTATACCAAATTTAAATCGAATCAGTGCAGTACTTTTTAGGATAGTTAGCGGCCATTTTGTTTCAAGACCTATATGTTAAGATTGGTTCCCGTCTAAGCTTACACCAAATTTGAATCGAATCAGTATAGTACTTTTCAGGATAGCTAGTGGCCCATTTTGTTTTAAGATGGCGGACTGAAGTTTTATTACACCTATATATTAAGATTGTTTCCTGTCTATGTCTGTACAAAATAAGAATCGAAACAGTACAGTACTTTTTAGGATAGCTAACAGCCATTTTGTTTTAAGATGGCGGACTGAAGTTATATTATACCTATATATTAAGATTGGTTCCCGTCTATGTCCGTACAAAATAATAATCGAATCAGTGCAGTACTTTGCAAGATAGCTAGCGGCCATTTTGTTTAAAGATGGCGAAATTAAGCTTTATTATACCAATATGTTAAGATTGGTTTCGTTCTATGTCTATACCAAATTTGAATCGAATCAGTGCAGTACTTTTCAGGATAGCTAGCGGCCATATTGTTTCAAGATGGCGGACTGAAGCTTTATTATACCAATATGTTAAGATTGGTTCCCGTCTATGTCTATACCAAATTTGAATCCAATCAGTGCAGTAGTTTTCAGAATAGCTAGCGGCCATTTTGTTTCAAGATGGTAGACTGAAGTTTTATTATACTAATATGTTAAGATTGGTTCCCGTCTATATCTATACCAAATTTGAATCCAATCAGTGCCGTAGTTTACAGAATAGCAAGCGGCCATTTTGTTTCAAGATTATAGACTGAAGCTTTATTATACTAATATTTTAAGATTGGTTCCCGTCTATGTCTATACCAAATTTGAATCCAATCAGTGCAGTAGTTTTCAGAATAGCTAGCGGCCATTTTATTTCAAGATGGTAGACTGAAGCTTTATTATACCAATATGTTAAGATTGGTTCCCGTCTATGTCTATACCAAATTTGAATCCAATCAGTGCAGTAGTTTTCAGAATAGCTAGCGGCCATTTTGTTTCAAGATGTAGAGTGAAGCTTTATTATACCAATATGTTAAGATTGGTTCCCGTCTATATCTATACCAAATTTGAATCCAATCAGTGCAGTAGTTTTCAGAATAGCTAGCGGCCATTTTGTTTAAAGATGGTAGACTAAAGCTTTATTATACCAGTATGTTAAGATTGGTTCCCGTCTATGTCTATACCAAATATGAATCTAATCAGTGCAGTAGTTTTCAGAATAGCTAGCAGCCATTTTGTTTCAAGATGGCGGACTGAAGTTTTATTAGACCTATATGTTAAGATTGGTTCCCGTCTATGTCTATACCAAATGTGAATCTAATCAGTGCAGTAGTTTTCAGAATAGCTAGCAGCCATTTTGTTTCAAGATGGCGGACTGAAGCTTTATTATACCAATATGTTAAGATTGGTTCCCGTCTATGTCTATACCAAATTTGAATCCAATCAGTGCAGTAGTTTTCAGAATAGCTAGCGGCCATTTTGTTTCAAGATTATAGACTGAAGCTTTATTATACTAATATTTTAAGATTGGTTCCCGTCTATGTCTATACCAAATTTGAATCCAATCAGTGCAGTAGTTTTCAGAATAGCTAGCGGCCATTTTATTTCAAGATGGTAGACTGAAGCTTTATTATACCAATATGTTAAGATTGGTTCCCGTCTATGTCTATACCAAATTTGAATCCAATCAGTGCAGTAGTTTTCAGAATAGCTAGCGGCCATTTTGTTTCAAGATGTAGAGTGAAGCTTTATTATACCAATATGTTAAGATTGGTTCCCGTCTATATCTATACCAAATTTGAATCCAATCAGTGCAGTAGTTTTCAGAATAGCTAGCGGCCATTTTGTTTAAAGATGGTAGACTAAAGCTTTATTATACCAATATGTTAAGATTGGTTTCGTTCTATGTCTATACCAAATTTGAATCGAATCAGTGCAGTACTTTTCAGGATAGCTAGCGGCCATATTGTTTCAAGATGGCGGACTGAAGCTTTATTATACCAATATGTTAAGATTGGTTCCCGTCTATGTCTATACCAAATTTGAATCCAATCAGTGCAGTAGTTTTCAGAATAGCTAGCGGCCATTTTGTTTCAAGATGGTAGACTGAAGTTTTATTATACTAATATGTTAAGATTGGTTCCCGTCTATATCTATACCAAATTTGAATCCAATCAGTGCCGTAGTTTACAGAATAGCAAGCGGCCATTTTGTTTCAAGATTATAGACTGAAGCTTTATTATACTAATATTTTAAGATTGGTTCCCGTCTATGTCTATACCAAATTTGAATCCAATCAGTGCAGTAGTTTTCAGAATAGCTAGCGGCCATTTTATTTCAAGATGGTAGACTGAAGCTTTATTATACCAATATGTTAAGATTGGTTCCCGTCTATGTCTGTACCAAATTTGAATCCAATCAGTGCAGTAGTTTTCAGAATAGCTAGCGGCCATTTTGTTTCAAGATGTAGAGTGAAGCTTTATTATACCAATATGTTAAGATTGGTTCCCGTCTATATCTATACCAAATTTGAATCCAATCAGTGCAGTAGTTTTCAGAATAGCTAGCGGCCATTTTGTTTAAAGATGGTAGACTAAAGCTTTATTATACCAGTATGTTAAGATTGGTTCCCGTCTATGTCTATACCAAATATGAATCTAATCAGTGCAGTAGTTTTCAGAATAGCTAGCAGCCATTTTGTTTCAAGATGGCGGACTGAAGTTTTATTAGACCTATATGTTAAGATTGGTTCCCGTCTATGTCTATACCAAATGTGAATCTAATCAGTGCAGTAGTTTTCAGAATAGCTAGCAGCCATTTTGTTTCAAGATGGCGGACTGAAGTTTTATTAGACCTATATGTTAAGATTGGTTCTCGTCTATGTCTATACCAAATTTGAATCGAATCAGAGCAGTATTTTTCAAGATAGCTAGCCGCCATTTTGTTTCAAGATGGCGGATTGGACGTGTGCTAAGTTAGAAACCTTCGCGGGCGTGCACACAACAACTTAGCAACATTTCATCGCAATCGGATGAATGGTATAAGAACGCATAAGGGACAAACAAACAAACTAACAGACAAACAAACATTAATTTTTATATATATAGAAGATGTATATAGTTATCTTCGGACAAATCAAATGTTTTTATTCTAACTTTGTTACAAAAATTATTACATAATATTTTATTTTGTCAAAATACTAATATGAAACAAAACTTAAAAACAAAATTAGTATTTTTCTACAAGTGTCAAAAAATGCAACATTTTTACATCGTTACAGATACGGGATACTTTGTTTTTTTTTACCCGTCAAAAAATGACTATATACCCAAATATTATTTAAACTTTTTTAATAGTAAAAGACCGATGATGTCATCGATTTCTAGTCCTAGGACCGAAAACAGCATTTTACTACGGTGGTGATAGTGACATACATATAATACTTTTGTCAATTTGTTTCATTTTAATTTTCTAAATAAGTAGGTAAAGAAAAAATAATGTTTCATTAGGACTAAAAATACTATTTCAAGTCTCCTAATATTACCAGACTCCGCTATGCGTCGTTTGGCAACCTTTATTACTCGATCCGAAATCTTGTATTTTAGTCCTAAAGAAACAACTATTTTCATTGTTTAGATCAGAGGTCGGGTAACTTTAGAGGCAGAAGAGACAAACATGTCCTCACAATGATTTTAAAAATTTTCAAGAGCCATCAATATATTTTTACAAATAAGGTTCCTTTATCTGTTTTCTTTGTTTTGTTTAATTTTGTCTTCAACTATGATAAAAAGGACATTTAACAATATCTAAAATATAATAGGACGAGTATTATTTTTATATGAAATTAAAATAATTATAATAATATGTGCGATACAAAATGACTTAAGCTCCTGAAACAGTAAGGTGATTGGTATAAATTATATACTCGTATTCCCATTTCGGTGCTAGCGCAGATTTACCGCGCATAGTTTTTGCCTTATTTTAGCAGAATATTGTATTTTATAATATAAACATAAATAAAGTCAATTACTCTGTGAATAAATCGCTTTAATTTTTTTATTATTGAACATCTTGTACTTTTATTTCCATTTTCAATTTTAATTTCAAAGAGCCGCACTCAACTACCCAAAGAGTCGCATGCAGCTCGCGAAGCGTACTTTACCGACCCCTGGTTTAGATAAACTAAATGTTTTTTGCACGGTTTTAAAAATTGATTTCAATTATTCTTTTTTGACAATTGTAGAAAAAATGTTTTTATTTCATGGGCGAAATTCGTGTTCTTTGATGCGTTGGAATGCCTTTTTTCACGTACTTAATAAAAAAAGAATTATTGTCAAAAAAATGCAACATTTTTACATTGTTATGAATACGCGAAATTTGTGTTTTTTCACACGTTAAAAATTTACTATATAACCTTGACAACTGTCAAAAAAATAGTTTTTCACTGTTTTGTTTAACGTTTTTTCGTGGTTTTACAAATCGATTTTAATTATTCTTTTTTGAAAGTTGTAGAAAAAATTAGTGTTTTTTGGCGCGTTCGAATGATTTTTTTTTGTCTCGAACTGCGATCTCATCGTTTGGCGCACTTAATACAAAAATAATTATTTAGTCATACTGACCATGAAAGCGTATCAAAACAAATTAATTTGCTAATCCCGAATACTAATTAATAAATACTGGTCTACGTGTTCCAATAAGAAGTTGTGTCTTTTATTACTTAACATATTCTTGTAAGCAGAAAAACAACACGTGTGATTGGTGCATATTTGAATTTTGTAATTAAAGCAGGATCCATAGTAAAATTAGGAACATGTTCACATTTTAAAATTGATGCAATTTTTGTATCTAGAAAAAGTTGTCCATAATCAAATTTTACTGCTTTATATGATAGATAAATATTACATAGTACACAATCTTCTTTCAGGGTAGGATACAGTAATACTCTAGCTTTTCAATATTTCACAGAAGACTTTGCAAATGAAGTTGATAACAAACCCATTACTTAATTTGAGTAATGTATTTGATACGCTTCATGATGAACTTCCACTTGCTAAACTACAGTACATAGGTTTCAGTGCGAGAAGTATACAACTATTATGCAATTTTCTGTTAACAATATTACTTCACAGAGTATGACTCTGACGAAGGACGTGTCCCAAGGCTCAATGACTCCAATACCTATTTTTTAATTTTGTTTTTATGGAACAACATGATTAACTATGGCGATCAGTGAAAACCCAAGTTTAAAATTCCTTATATTACAAGAGATATGATTTTTTGAAGTTTTCTATTGGGGTTGTGACATCCCAAGTTTCTTTTCAGTGGTACTTAACTTGTTTCGTTCAAAGAATTCAAATAATATACGATTGTATTATCCAAAAATAATCTTACTTTGTTGAAAATCATATTTTATAATAGTTGAAAGATCAAGAAAATAAATTTCATTATTGTAATAAATATACAACATGATGAATATGTACGTACTTACCAGTAAACGATGAACAGTTTGAAAATACAGTGCTGAAATGGCACAATTAGTTACATTTAACTCCGCATATGTCTTTTATATATCGCGCGAAAATACTTGTGGCCAATGAGAATATTTCGAACTTATTATTCTACTTATTATGTCATATTATTTTTAACAATTTTTTTCACTGATAGCCATTATTCAATATATATTTTATGTTTTTATCCTTCATTCTTGTTATTTCTATTATGGTATAAGAGTCTATTTTAGGGCCGTTATTATTTTCTATTTATGTTTTTGATTTCGGTAATTCCTTCCTTAACATTTTGTAAAGTTCATATGTATGCCGATGACACCCAAGTCTTTTTTTTTTTCATCCTTGGTTAGAGGTAGCTGAGTGCGGTTCTGTAGAAATGAATTTGAAAATGGAGATAAAATGGATATAAAAGTACAATATTTTGAATTATAAAAAAATTAAAGCGATTTATTTGAAGAGTAATTGATTTAATTTATGTTTACATGTATTATGATATACAATATTTGGTAAACCTGCGCTAGAGTCGAAATGCCAGTCTCCTTACTGTTTCACGAGCTTAATTTATTTTGTACCGCAGATATTGTTATAATTAAATTTTTTAAAACAAACTGTACCTAGCCTTAAATTACTCTAGTGTAAGTGCAACTGTTAATTTGTTTTTCTGCTACCTGTTATTTTTACACATTTTTAAACAACAGAAATATGCATTTTATAAAAAAACCTGTACATTTTGCCACAGACATTTAAAGCTCCACATAGAAATAGCAACCTTAAGCGAATACCAGGGGTCTTAGTTGTCATAAATTCCTAAATAATTACAAATTGGACTAAAAATCCTTATACTGTCATAAAATATAAATCTTGTACAAAAATTATAAATTTGATGAAAACCTAAATCAATTACATTAAAAAGTATCTACATAGGTACCTATGAATATTCCTAAAACACGACAATAAACTTCGCACGAACTTGCCATAATAGAGATCTTTACCTGTTGTTATAGTCCCACTAGTGTATGAAAATTGACGTTTCAATTATTATATGGTTGTGATTTTTTTTCATAAGTTTGCGTATAAAAGAATTTGATTAAATATGACTTTTATATATTTTACTATGAAGAACTAAACTTATAAGAAACCCTAAGTACCTAAGTTATGTCTGTACTTGCATTAAGTATTTACTTTATGATATAAATTTTTTAAATACATCCCTTTGTTGTTATTCGCAGATTATAAATGTACTGCAGTGTACCATCTATTTGAAGTCACACATGTTAATGATTTTCTGGAATTTTCAAATAAAATATTTATCTAGGTACGTGGAAGCAGACCCTTAGTTCCTTTGAAAAGAAACCACAACCTTATAATAATTTAAATGCCAACTTCCATACTCCAATGAGTCTATACCGAGTTACAGCGTATATCGTCGTGGGCAATTCGACGGTATGAGAGCCTGACGGTACTTGCACGTGACAAGTGAGCTGTAGGTTATGTTTATTGTTACATTTTTCACCACTTTACTGTTGTACTGCGTGTAAAATACCGCCGAAAAGGCAAACAAAATTTAATCAATTGTGGCACAAAGATGCAAATTTTGAATCCTGATTACGATCGACAGATAATGAATATTCTGCTCATTATACTGATTGTCGCAAATCGTTCAAGATAGACAGTAGTGAAAATAAAATAAATAAATATATCATCACGCTTTGTACCCATTCCTGGATGTGGCACTGCCATAGCAGATCTCAGTAAGTGATATATTTTGCACGTGAAACGCGGTTACTAGCCTTCAAATCACGATCCTCAAAGATGTTAGTGAAGGGGAAGCCACATGAGTAGTTTTTAATATGGTGAAAATTGTATGTCGGCTGTGGGAATCGAACCTGGGTACTCAAATTCTTATACCACTGAGCCACCTACCCCATTAAGGTAAAATTATAATAGACGTATTAAAAAATTTATTGTTACAATATCATGTCAGTAAGTGAAGTTATTCTCACCTATTTAAAGCTTAATCTTCATGCAAATTGAGATAAGCATATAGAAAAAAATTGTGCTTAAAAATAGCACAAATCAAACAGCATTCGCTGTTGATAATTCAGGGAATGTTTCTCTTAAAAAAGGCAATTTTACTTTATCATCGGAAGAAAAAACGAAGAAGGCTGAAATCTTATAGCCACTGAAATATTACTAAAGTAGTTTTTCATTTCGCAATAATGAAGATAACAATAACCTCTTTACTATTTTGTTCTAAGACTCAATATTGCTAAATCCTACCAGATATCCGAAATTAAATATGGATATTTAATTCAGTTTGCAATTACGCCATATAATACAGGATATTATAAATGTGCCATTAATATTTATTTCCAATGAAACTACAACCTCGCAGATTAAAAAGCAACACTTCCAATATTCTTCAAAATGACACAATAAAATTATCACTAGTTACTATGATTCCTTGTTTCTCGGGCAATCCAATGCCGAACAATATATATTTTCTTCTCTTTAAAAATAAATGAAGTGGATTAAGATACATAATATTTAATACAAGTTTGATAGACGGTCCAAATAATGTATATCTGTTATTTCATACAAAACTCGAAAAATAATTAAACCATACATTTAGGAAAGGTTTAGGCAAAATTTATTTCGATTTTGATTATTTTTTTTAAATCAGTGGGTAAATCTTTGTCGTTTTTTTTAAAGAATTGTCTACAGATAAACTATTCAAATATGACATCGAAAAAACAGAATGTTATAAACGAATCGTTTTATTAAACAAAAAATTAGAACTCAAATTTATCTAGCTTTTGCTGTTCATTTAGCAGATCGAATAGAATTTTTTATAATTAATTTTCACTCACAAGAACCTTCATACCAGTTATACGAGTATAGAATTATTATATTACAAAAATAATAAAATATTACTGTTATTTTTATCATAAATAGTTACGTATTTAAGTGAAATAAAAAGTGCATAAGAATAAACTATAATCCAATCAGGAGAGAGTGAACAACGATCAATTAAATGAAATAGCAAAAGCCGTGGATCGCTGTGTTTCAAGTTAGGCTTCAGGACTGCGAAGTGGAAGTAAATGCCTAAATAATAAAATAAAGGCGCAAAACGAAACACGCGGTTTGCTGGTACCCTTGGTCGCGAGGACGAACGACAGATTAAAGCGTAAACGCAGATCCTACAAAATACAGTGACACACAAACTACACACTACTAGTTTGAAGTTCGATCAATCAACTGAAACTAAATTAAATAAAAAAAAGCGCTTGACCGGAATATAAAATTAAAGTGATTAAATCAGAATAATTTACTTAAAAAAATAAAGTAGTTCGTCTGTCAACAAATAATAAATAATGCAAAAAATATATCTTAGCTGTTGGCCTTCCCACGTAGTTGTCGACTGATAACCGCGTCAGCAGGACTGATTGAAAGTAGGCGGATGAGTACGAAGGTGGAACGGCTTACGACTCCACGTGTGACATCGTGACGTCACACAAGTTTAAATCACTGAGCGTTGGTTTTCCTTAATGCCAGATAAAATAGTTGGCAAATAAGTGCTATCAACAACGTAAGGTAGAAATACCAACGGCACAAATGTAACATATATGTGGTAGGCTAGCTCAGTGGTATGAAGTTAGCCTGTGGATCCTGAGAACCCTGGTTCGATTCCCACAGACGACAAACAATAATTTCAAAAGCTACCCCTGTGGCTCCTCCACCATTAACATCTTTAGAGGCCGTGATTTGACGACTGGTAACCGCACTTCACGCGCAATATATATTACTTACCGAGATCTGCTTCGGCAGAGTGCCACACCCAGTAATGGGTAGAAGGCGTGATGATATATTTATTTTATTTTAATGTAACAAGTCAAAGTCAGCATATTCTTAGTGTAAATTAGGTTATGTTGTAATAAGGTCAGGTATTCAAAATAATATTGTTTGACGTAAGTAGCTAACTATTTGATGACTTAGTACTTTTCTAATTAGATATATAGTAGCGTAAGGTTAGTATTCATTCATTGAGAGTAGAGTAAGATTCAGAGTAGACAGTAGAGTTCAGCATGAACTCGACAACATGTAGTAAGGGAGAGTCACAAGAATCAAGAGAAGAGAAAGTTAGTCACGGTTGTGAGTGAAGTGTGTGTTCCAAGAAGTCAGCGCAAAAGCAGAAGAAACCTTTGTATTAAATTAATTGTGTATAAATCATTGTTGTTTGTTATACCAAATTGTAAGTACATACTTATTTCCAACAAACCCTAGTACTCATCCTTTCTCCGGTCTGACAAGAACCCATTCAAATTATTTGTTAATTCTCCTTTGAATAAGGGAGGATTAATAATTTGGACAAAAACCAACAAAACCGATAAAGCATTGGGTCTCGGGCGGCTTTTAAGTTGTAATAAACCTTTGATTCTTGATTGAATCTAAATTTGGAATTAATCCGATGAATAGACACTATTCAAAATAGTTCAGTTATTTTTAAATCTCAAACAATTGGTAATTAATTTTACGCAAAATTAATCTATAAAAACGCAAATTAATTTTCACATTAAACATAACTTCTTAACTTTGAATATAATTTCACAATGACCGTTGCAAAAAAAAAATAATAACTATGTAAATTATTCGAGTCAGTTCTCGAATTTGCTAATTAATTTCTATTTAATGCAGTGACGATCCAAAGGCCTGGATGTATGATGTTTCATCGTGAGATGTCGAGGATACGAAGAAAACAAAAAAGAAAGAAAATATAACAAACTAAGAAACTACATAAGGATTTGGGTACGAACAACAATCTAGGGACGGTAAATTAGGAATATGAAAGGATAAAACAGAAAATAATTACATTCAAGAAAAAATTAAGTTTATAACGATTGAAACAATGAAGAATAAAAATTTACGTAAGAATTTGTTTTACTGAAATATTAAAGAAACTAAATTACAAAGGTTAAATTCTATTTTAGGTTCCAAGAATAGGAATAATGTCAAAAAAGGATCAATTGATTAGATTGGCAAGTCACACATTAATATGTTCATATTAAATAATCATGGTTCATTCCATGTTGAGACTATTTATATTCTACCATTAATCAAGGATTATTTAAAATCTTACGGAAATATATAAAATTTTCCGATGTCAACCTGACTGTTTGAGTTAGCAGGACAGTCGTATTAAAAATATAAATTATATTAAAGAGAAATGAAGGAAAGGAACAAATAACAGATAGATTGAGAAAAAAAAATAGAAGCTATCAAAATAAGTAACAATAAAAAACGAAACAGAACAAATTAATGAAAATATATTATGAAAAGAAATAGAATTTGTAGTAGCATAAAATTTTCTTGCAGGGGAAATGAAAAATTTCAGCAAATCATTCAAAAAACGGGACAAAATCCTACGAAAATAGAGAAAATACAATTGAAGCACAACATATGATTTTCGTGGGGATAGAAATTTGTAACAGAATTAAGGAACGTCTATCGTTTTATAGAAAAATATAAGAAGATATAGAATATAAGCTAAAAAAGAAATATAAGAATTATGTAATATATTATATTGTCATACTCAAATTTATATTTCCGATATATACTAAAATCATAAATAAATTTTCAAATTTGTCACTAAGAGTCATATTGCTACAAACTAAGATTCTGTCGAAGTGCATACAGAATGTAGACACATATGTGTATAAACGACGTACCTATATATGAACTTAAAAAAATAATTATGTAATCTTTGAACTAAATATAATGTAATACGTATTTAACTGAACTACTTAATGTAATTGGGATTTACCGAAATATGGGCTATTATTATTATTATTATTTCATTTCTCACATTGTAATATTAAAGTACTTTAATACAGTGAACTTGTGAACTTTAACATTAAACATAGTTAGTTAAGAATTGTGTCTTGTACTGATCACATCTAAATCTGAATAAAACTTTGTACTTCAAGATACCAAATAAAAATTTATTTTTATTTACGTTTCTAAATCAAGAAACATAACTGGCGCAGTCAATAGTAGGATTGTTTAAACGAAATATTAGTAATTTCGGTACGTTTTCACGATTTATTAAACAACCAACAACAAAGAAGATTTGTGTTCCATCACCAACCAGTGAACGAGTAAGAAGATAACTAGAAGCCGGGCGAACATCGTACTTACGTCTGACTAGCAATTAGACTGTCCCTGGTTCGAATCCAGGCGGCATCCGAATTTTCTTTAACTTTAATAGATTATCAGTCTCTATACTATAATTGGAATGATATAAGTCATTGTTACTTCTTTCATTGTTACAGTTAGATTTCTACAAAAAATTGTAGGTGTCGCCGCACTTAACAATTTCTCACTGTCAATGCCGACTTAGTCGGAGTCTAGGAGAACAAAAGTTGCATAGACACACACTAAGTTAAAGAAAGTTCGGTTGTCGCCTTTAACTTGCCAGCGATGCCGTGGTGTAGCGGTTATCACGTCTGACTAGCAATTAGACTGTCCCTGGTTCGAATCCAGGCGGCATCCGAATTTTCTTTAACTTTAATAGATTGTTGATTAGAGTTAAAAAAATATTTAATTGTTTATCAGATCCAGAAAATAAACAACGGATATCGTCAACATATCTGAACCAGAATTTTAAGTTCAGCATTTACCGTAAAGAGGCGTTCACTGATGTAATTATACCTGCTTATTCAAATCATCCGCTTAATATAAAACTTTCAGTTTTCCATAATTATCTTGATCGTCTTCTGAAAATCCTCATGGACCCCAATGATTTTAACAGGGAATTAAACATCATAATGAATATGGCAAGCATTTAGCAACAGATAACAGTTACTATCCTAATACTTACATTGTTGTACCTACAACAGTCATAAACAGACCGTTACTCCGTTTCAAATGAAACGTCTTTTGAAGGGCTTTCTTGCAGAATTGGATTTTTATTGATCGGCAGTTGTTTTAGTGAAAGTGATTCAAAACCAATCATATTTAGTATATATTAAAAGATTTTTAGATGGACAGACGTGTAGAATTTCAAAGTTTTAGATTTGTAATAATCAGCTAGTATTTATTATTATTCCAATACGTGATTGTAGTAGTAAGAGCATTACTTTGCAAGAGCTTATTGATAAACAATTGGTTGTGAAAGAAAATGTAGAAGCTCAATGTTCAGAATGCTTGCATTCACAAAAATTTAAAAAACCTTATCGACCAGTTTTAAAAATATCGGGTCAAATAAAAAAAAAATTATTAAAAAAACCTTGGCGACCCCAGTGATTTGTTTCGCCCTAGTGCCACACCCAATAATGGGTAAAAGGTGTGATATATTTCAATTTTGCATTTATTTTTATTTTTGCAAAATTAGATATAACTGAAAATATACATGGGAAATCGCTGTTGCGAACCGAAACCGGACTTACGGTATAACGACCACTTAGTACATATTATACTTCGATTAAAAATCTGAACTGTTCTTCAACAGTCGAACTTATTTTTTAGAAGACATCTCATAGTAAGACCGAGAATCTCAAACGAACAAAGATTTGCTGTTTCAATAGAACTTTCATGTTTAAGCAGTCATAAAAAGACCTTTATTTGATTTATGGCTTATCCCTGTCTAAAATTATTTTCTTCTTCTGCAACCCAGTATGCTTCTATGATTTTGGGAAATGTATACAAGTAAGGAGCAAACATGAAATATTTTTTTAGTATGGAACGCCCTTAACCACTGATGCAAGCAACTTTGCGTTAGGTACTGTTCTGTCACAAGGACACATACCAAACGACCGACCCATAGCATGTGCCTCGAGAATTTTAAACGAAACAGAAACCCGATACGCCACTATCGAAAAAGAATTACTTGGGATAGTATGGACATGTATACAATTTCGTCCCTATTTATATGGTCGAAAATTCACAATATTCACAGACCACCGTCCCTTAACTTATATGTTTAAATTTAAAGATCAAAATTACTTAGATGGAAAATAAAGTTAGATGAATACGATTACGATATAATTTATAAAAAAGGTAAATGTAACACTAATGCTGATTGTCTCTCTCGTATTTCTATAAACGCAATAGAAAACGAATCATTGTAGAATATTTAAGAAATTATGTTGAAAATTTCGATCCTAATGAACAACAACCTTCAACGAGTACAACCCCTGTACACAAAAAGAAACCTAAATTCAAAATTATATCTAATATACAATTGAAACCTCCAAATGACCCTAACCTTACACAGAGTTTAAATGATAACGATAATGATAAAGACAGTTCTGAGTCATCAACTCAACACACTACGGCGAACGATACAACAAATGACGGAATAAAACTATGTAGATAAATATTTTTTATGTACGTTTCAAATTTAATCTCTAATTTGATTTATAGAAAATAATAACAACTTCAATCATAAATGCCTATTTGCACCACTGTACTTAAATTTGCGATTAACTAAATAAAACGTTACTTAAAATAATTCTACTTTGCACCGGTTATCTAGGGACTTTCTTTTTAATGTTTTGCTAATATTTTAAACTGTCATTTATTCTAGAAACACGTTGCTGATTATAATAACTGCCATAGCACTGATATATTTATGAGCGTGAAGTGCGGTTACCATCCGTTAAGTCATTGCACCCAAAGAAGTGAGTGAAGGGAGAGTCACAGTGGTAGTTTGAATGTGGTGCAAATTGTTTGCCAACTGTGGAAACTTCGAGTAAAAAATTTAATTGTTTTCGATCGGGAATATTTTTAGTAAAAGTGCTACGAAACCTATAGTGTTTGGTATCAAATGTAAAATCTGTTGAAGGGCTGGCGTACAAAATTAAATATTATTCGATCGGTACTTGTTTTAGTGAAAGTGAAATAAAACTTATCGACTTACAAATGTGAATCCAATATCAGTGTCCGCGGAGCCTAGCGTGAAGGCCTGGTGAAGCCATACCGACCACTAGTCTAATAGCTAAATCAATTTACAAAATTTCTTCAGCTTGTCTAAAAATTTAAATAATTAAATCAAATGTTTCATACGTAACGTTAAAAATGACGACAGGTTTGAAAAATTTCGGTCATGCATAGCAACGCTTGCATTCTTCGATCATTGAAAATATGCAAAGTTTTTCATTAATTACACGCGGAGTATATTTTCGAAAAATCTGAAATACCCAAAAGGCACTGGTCTCTAATATTCTTTAAATCCTACAATCAAAATCACAACAATCGCTCAAACCGTTTAGGCTGTAGGTGATCATAATATTTGGTTGCTAGACAGATGAATCTATAGTGAATTAGCTTATAGATTATGTAGACTAGCGGTCGGCCTGGATTTGTCAAGCCTTCACGCTAATGAATACCAAGCATGGTAGGTTTTAAAGCAATTTCACTAAAACAATGGCTAATCGAAAATTATGCCATTCTGCACGCGAGCCCTTCAAACAACTATTCATTTAAAACCAAACAAAGGTTTTGGAATATATTAAAATAAAACAATTACCAGTCGAAAATATAAATATCACACATGCCATCTCTTTTAAAGCCCTTTCATATACTATCAAATACGATATGATTCGGAATAATTTTTTGGTCGAAAAAATTGCCTAGCGTAAAATTTCCACATTTATATTTTATACGTATATAAAATCAATTGAAATTTTCGTCTAAACTTTTTTTAAAACTGTTGGAAATCGCTGGAATATTATATCTAACATCTTTTAATTTAATTGGGTGTGAAACTCTGCTGAAGCAGGTCTCGGTAAGTGATATATTTATGCGCGTGAAGTGCGGTTATCAGCCGTCAAATCACCGCTCCAAAAAATGTTAATGGTGAGAAGCCACAGGGGTAATTCTAATTTGGTTTATACTGTTATCGAGGGCAAATTTTGCTTTCTTTTACTATATACTTTTAAAAACTATTTGTCAAATTGACATCTTAAAAGTTTTATATGAACAAGAAATTAATTAAAAACCGTTCAAAACATACAGGGCTAGTCTCCGCAACTCTTGAACATAGAAATTTAACACGTAAAATCATAATGTAATTTTCTGCTTCCATAATTATTTTAAGCAAAAAAGCTTCAAAAGCATAAAATTTTACATACAATAAACAATAGTTATTTTTATAATAAGTACCGAAAAAGGCAAGCCTCGTACGCTAATTACTGCACTTGCAAAAAATTGATTTTATTTAGAGAATAAGTGAAATACATAATATTTATTGTTTATGTATATTAATAATACAGTAGTTACAGTTGCTTATATTGACATAATGTGGAAACTTTTACACTGTCTAAAGAAACATTGATTTCTTCTGTGCCTATTCATATTATTGACATAATTATTATTGACAACAATTTCGGAGGTTCTGCCAAGAATATATCTAACGTACGAGTAGCTTGACCTAAAGCTACAATTATCTCTGGAGATGTACATGATAAAGTAGAATCACTCATTATAGTACTCAAATCTAGATGATTTTGAAGAAATTATCTAGAAATTAGTGAAATATTAAAAAAAAAAACGTAGAACAGTGAAGCAATCAACAAACTAATCATAGCAACGAAGTAAAACATCGTTCTCGTGTAACATCATTAAAATTTTATAAATACTGATAATATTTGAGTGTTTTTCTAAATTATCAATAGGAAAAATTAATTTAGCATCCTTTGTAACGGTACAAATTAGATCTGAAAATGACAAAAATTGTCTTAAAACTATCGATAGCCACGGAACTGAAACAAATTGAAGTAAATGTTTGACGTTTGATCCGTCAAAATAATTCCTTTATTTATTAATTTATTTATTTTGACAGATATAAGGTTAAACATTTGCTAAATTTTGTTTCAATTCCATGGCTATCGATAGTTTTAAGGCAATTTTCGTCATTTTCAGATCTAATTTGTGTCGTTGCAAAGTAGGCAAAATTTGTTTTGTTTATTTGTTTAGATGCAGAATTTTATGCCCAAATTCGTTTATTTGAAGATTTTACGTAAAATAATTAGGGAAGCAGGAAATTACAAAAATTATGATTTTACATGTTAAAATCCTATGTTCAAGAGTCGCGGTCACCGATCTGTATATCATCAATCCCCTAATACCTAAATCAAATTAAAAAATTTCTTCAAATTGTTAAATAATTCTTTACGGTCAAATTTCAAATGCATAGCAACGCATGCATTCTTCGATTATTGAAAATTTGCAAAGTTTTTCATTAATTTCATGTGGACTATATTTTAAAAAATCTGGAATACCCAAAAGGCACTAGTTCCAAATATTCTTTAAATCCTAGAAAAAAAATTACAACAAACGCGTAAACCGTTTAAGCTGTAGCCGATATTAATATTTGGTTGCCAGACTGAGGAATCTATAGTGAAATAATGCCAATCAAAAAATAATTATTTTGCACGCCAGCTCTTCTAAAGCTTTTTCATATATCAAACACGATAATGGGATGGCTAGCACAGTGGTATGAAGTCGGCCTGTGGATCCTGAGGTCCCTGGTTCGATTCCCACAGGCGACAAATTTTCATAATTTGAAAAAGCTATCCCTGTGGCTCCTCCACCACTAAGATGTTTGGGGGCCGTGATTTGACGACTGGTAACCGCACTTCACGCGCAAAATATATCACTTACCGAGATCTGCTTTAGCAGAGTGCCACACCCAGTAATGGGTAGAAGGCGTGATAATATAAAAAAAAAAAACACGATATGATCAGAATAATTTTTTGATCGAAACAATTGCATGATTCGGGATACTTCAAGTTTGAAACTGTTGACAGTCATAAAATTTTAATCAAATACGTGTTTTATTTCCAAAAACATTTCGCTAAACTATTAAAAATTCTTCGTACGTCATTTTTGACAGTTCCACATTTATATTTTATTTGTACATGTAATCAATTGAAATGTTTCTCTAACCTTTTTGAAAAACTGTTGAAAATTGCTAAAATATTAGTTTTGACATTTTTTATTCGATATCCTTTTTTTTACAATATAGAATGCTGCGATCAATTTTTTTTTGTTTTACTGTATATTATTATCGAGGGTAAATTTTGCTTGGTCTTACTATACCAGTATACTTTAACAAACTATTTGTCAAATTGACGTTTTGTCTAAAAAAAATTATATGAACATGAAATCAATTGAAAACAGTTCTAAACATATATTCTCAATCATCTAATACCTAAATCAATTTACAAAATTTCTCCAACTTGTCTAGAAATTCAAATAATTCTATCGAAAAATTCCTTGTATAACGTCAAAAGTGACAGCTTACGTCTACGATTGTTAAAACTTAGATCCTGTATTATAAGAGGTAATACTGTTTCTCAACTATAGATTTATCAAATAGACGTATTGCCTTTAAAAACTTTTATATAAATATGAAATCAATTGAAAGTCGTTCAATATATATAAATTATGAATCCCGAAACGCTGAAGTTTCATTATTTGATACCAGAAACAACGTTATCTCTAGCTTAGGAATGTAAGAAAAACACGTAACAAAAATACATAAATAGGAGTAATTAGAGTACTTCTTGTATCACTTGTCTAAGATAGACCACGTCGGTCTAGCTTACTGTTGTAAACAAATAAACCAAGTTTTAAAACTAAAATCAGTTGTTTGATTTCATTTTTTTTATTGAAAATCAAACTCAAAATCAAAATTGGCGCAGTCGGTAGGATAGCCAGCAAGAATCCAGTGAAGTGAATAAAAACCTCGTAAGTCTGTGAAACGCTTGCCGAAAATTTTTAAATTTTCACCAGAGCTATCCATACATCATCTACATTCCTCGAACGACCTAAACAGTGGTCGCACCAGGGTCTAACCACGACCCATCTTTAACCAGCCCATCGTGAAGAAAATCCTTCAATCAACTTCACGGAGCCGCACGACAAGATACAAGACCTCCGCCCACTTGAAGCGTATCAAGATCTGCACTATCATGAAAACAGCTGTCTACTTCGTGACAACCTTGCTGTAAGTTCATTCTAAGATAATATTATCTCTGCCGGTCATAACAATCAGTCTGTGACTAAATACTGTTATACACAATTACACAAGGGTTTTGTGGAACGGCTAACGCTGTTAAGAAACAAAACGAGCCCCGACACAAGGTAAAAACATACAATTATACATTGTAATACTAATATATGTCTTCTGACGAAGAAATAGAAAATTTAAGTATATTTAATAAAATGCCATTTACGCTCAAACCTAGCATATTAGGTAACAGTAGTAAGTTCTAACAATTTATTACAGGGATCAAAGATATCCCTAACACACCCTTAGAACACTCAGTACAAGATTTACAAATTGAATTAAATATGGAAACCGTAACAATTAGCGATATTCGAAATTTCATCGACGCAGTACCCGAGTATAATGGAGAAATCAAATCTCTCTCCAGATTTATAAAAGAAGCCGATAATTTTTATGCGGTAATGAATTCTTTAGAACTAAATCAAATACAGAAAACATATTGCTTTTCTATGTTACAAAAGAAATTTATTCATAAAGCCAAAGATATACTAGATAGCCAAGAATTCACATCTTGGGATGATATAAAACTATATCTCCAAACTAACTTTGAAGATAAAAGTACATACAATACATTATTATTAACAACGATTAAAATCACACAAATAGACAACAATCTAAATGACACTCTAAAGAAATTTAAAGATCTACATCAAAGAATGACTTCCAAAATTCAACTATTACAATACGAACAATATGGAGAACAATGTCTAATAATTGAAACTCAAAAAACAGTAGTCTCTCATTTCATCTCATTATTACCTATGAACTTTAGAGCCTCATTTATAAGTAAAAATTCGCAGACGCTCGACGCCTGCGAGCAACTTCTAACAAACGAATATAATTCCATACAACTACACAAATCACCTATGAACAGAACAACACCTCAAAACACACAACAAAAATTCCAAAGACACTTTAACCCCCCACCACAGAAATTTCCAACACAACAATTTCCCTCACGACCATTCAACCCTCAATATTCACGCCCTTCTGGACCACAAACATTCGCTAGACAAAACTTAAAAAACGGCATAGAAACAAGGCGCGAATTCAAACCAACCCCCATGTCCGGTATGACAAAAACAACCATACCTATGTCCACACAAACCATAAGACAAAATTACGTTTTAGAAACAGAAAACGATGTAGAAATTAATAAAGACGAAATTACGAATAAAGAAGAATTAGGAGACCAGTATGAAAATTTCGAAACAGAATCTTTTTTAGAATACGACCACGAATCGACAGAAGAAAATACGTAATGTTCTCTAACACAAAAACAATTCCAATCATCATATTTCAAAATTTTAAAATTCTTATTGACTCAGGCTCAGATATTAATTTAATAACAGAACAAACCGTAAAACAATATAATATGAAAATCTTAGAAGAATTTTTAACTTTTAGAACCGCAACAAATAAAGTAAAATGTAATAAATATGTCGAAATTAGAATATTTAATAAAAAATATAAAATTTTTGTCGTTAACTTCCACTCCGATTGTAACTTACTATTTGAAACAGAAATATTTCACGAAACAAATACTATTTTAAATTTTGCAGAAAATATTATACAAATGAGACAAATGAAATTTAATATTCAAACATTAAATAAACAAAATAAAGAAAGTTACGTACAAATACGCGACGAACACTTACAACCAAACATAAAAACTAAACTATATAATATAATAGAACAATACGACTCACTCTTTCCAAGAAAAAATGAAACATTGACATATACAAACAAAACACAACATAAAATTTATACCTCGGACGACATCCCCATATACACGAAAAATTACCGACTTCCTCAGATCTATGAGAAAGACATTGAAGAACACGTCCAAACTATGTTAGAAACAGGAATTATACAAAAATCAAAAAGCCCTTATAACTCACCAATATGGATCGTACAAAAGAAATCAGACGCCTCAAATAAACGAAAAACTAGATTAGTGATCGACTTTCGAAAACTAAACCAAAAAACGAAAGAAGATAAATTCCCTATACCAAACATTGACACACTTTTTGACAAAATAAAAAACCCAAAGTACTTTACTACACTCGACTTACATTCAGGGTTTCATCAAATACTTGTTGACAAAAAAGACAGAGAAAAAACCGCCTTCAGCACAACCTCAGGACACTACGAATTTTTGCGTATGCCTTTTGGCTTAATTAATGCCCCCGCGACATTTCAAAGATGTATGAACGAAATACTACAAGACTTAATCGGCAAAATTTGTCTTGTATACCTCTACGATATTATAATTTTTGGCAATACCGAATTAGAACACTTAAAGAATATTAAAACAGTTTTTGAATATTTAAAAGAAGCTAATCTAAAAATACAATTAGATAAGTCAGAATTTTTTAAAACGGAAGTTGAATATTTAGGTTTCGTAATTTCAAATGAAGGTCTTAAACCAAATATAAAAAAAATAGAAGTAATACAAAACCTTCAGATTCCAAAAACCGTAAAAGAAATAAAATCATTTTTAGGCAAACTTTCCTGGTATCGAAGATTTATTCCAAATTTCTCAAAATTAACCAAACCCTTCACAAACTGTTTACGAAAAGGATCAATAATAGATATTCATAATAACGAATATAAAGAATGTTTTATACAAGCAAAAAGACTGATCACGAACCCACCAATACTCGCATTCCCCGACTTTAATAAAAATTTTATACTAACCACGGACGCCTCTGACTATGCCATGGGCGCGGTGTTATCTCAAAACCATGACCTACAAGAAAAACCTCTTGCTTACGCATCAAAAACTTTTAATTCCCACGAACAAAACTATGCCACGATAGAAAAAGAATTGAAAGCAATAGTATGGGCTATTCAAAATTTCAAACCTTACCTATACGGGAGAAAATTCGTCATACGAACAGACCACAGGCCGCTCGTCTGGCTTTTTAATATGAAGAACGCGAACGAGAAATTAATGCGTTGGAAAATTGAACTCAGTGAATATAATTTTGAAATAGAATATATCTCAGGAAAAACAAATAAAATCGCAGACTTTTTAAGTAGAATCAGAAATAAATTCAAAATTAATCACAAAATAGGCGATGTAACAACAACCCCTGTTCTCGCACATTGTATCTCAAAAGATTACAAATTCGGCAAAGGATTACCAAAACAAATTGATGACCAATTTAATAGTAAAAGTTTCTGTATAAATAAATTATCAAATAAAATTATAATCCAAAATGAATATAATAAACAAATTTTTCATTTATTTTCAAAAGAATTATACGATGATACCTTTGAAGAAAATAAAGTATAAAAACAATTACAAGAATTTATAAAAAATTATGTTATACCAAAAATGAGATATTACTGTATATGTAATGACAAAATCTCTAAATTCTTAAATCAAATTATTCAAAAGGACTTTGAAATAAATAGCATCAATATTATTAAAGTTAATAAAGAAGTAGATGACATAGAACAATTAGATGAACAAAATGAAATAGTATACTCATACCACATAGGAAAGACAAACCACCGCGGAATTATGGAAAAGTATAATAAATTAAAAGCAAAATATTACTGGCCCAAAATGATAAATACCATCACTTCATTTATAAATAACTGTCAAATATGCAAAGAATGTAAATACGACAGAAAACCCATACAACTCACCGATAACCTTACCGAAACACCCGAACGACCCTTTGAAATAATTAATATCGACTTACTAACCCTCGACGGACAACATTATTTAACGATATACGACCAGTTCTCAAAATACGCACAAATATACTTAGTTAAGACAAAATAAAGTAAAGGCATAGTGAAAATTCTAGAAACATTTATTAGAATAAAAATACCCCCTAGAAAATTAATATGTGACCAAGGTTGCGAATTCAACAATATAACCCTGCGAACATTTTGTCATAATAACCAGATCGAGTTATACGTAACATCAGCCCAAAATCCAAAATCAAATGCCATAGAAAGATTTCACTCAACACTAATCGAACATTTAAGAATCAAAACACGAACTGATAATCTGAAACCCTTAAAAGAACTAATAAATGACTGTATCTTCGCATATAATAACTCAATCCAATCAACCACAAACATGACACCAAACGAAATACTTTATGGTAAAGATTACACAAATTTAAGACCAAAAGAAAATACTCAAAACAAATTACAGAATTACGTGGAAAGACGACAAGAAGAAATAGAACAAGTTAAAATTAATATTAACAAAGAAAAACAAAAACGGTATAAAAATCCTAAAGATGATGATACAATCGATAAATTAAAAAATCTCACAGAAGCATATATAAAACAAAATCCCCGTTTAATAACTAAATTTAAGAAACCATTATATGTAAAAACAAAAATTAGAAATTATGATGATACATATAGAACAATATACGCGAAAGATAAAACAAGAGAACGAAAAGTAAAAATTGATAAAATTAAAATTGAACTGTTTCAGAATCCCTCTTGGATTCGCAGATGTTAAAAATATCACTATCAACCCCGGATTCTTGTTACACACTATCGGCGAATGCCACCTAAGAGAAAACGAACAACTACACTATTTTTATAACGACATAAGCCCCATATACGATGAATACCTAAAACTAAAACAAATCATCGACAGAGAAATAAAACAACTAACAAATGAGACATTCTTCTTTGAAAGCGGTCAAATTATAAATTACATGTTCAACGAATTAGAACAGAACATAATTAAGTTATTTAATAAAAGAGCCAAAAGAGGAGTAATTAACGGACTAGGAACGATAATAAAATCTATAACCGGAAACCTCGACGCCTCCGACGAAGAGCGATACAAGCTAATACTAGAACAACTCAGTAATAACCAAAAAACACTACAAACACAAACAAATGAAATAGTACACCAACAACAAACACTCACAGAAAAATTTAATAAAAATCTACAAAGTATAAACCTTAACGAAAACAAATTACAAGAATCGCTTAACGAAATTATAAATAAATAAATAAATAAATAATAAAATAAAAAAGGAAGGAAATTGGAAAACATTTATACACGTAGAGATACAGATTAATAAAATATTAATTTACATCCAACGACTTAAAAATACAGTGGACAATGTTATAAAATCATTAGAATTTTGTTCATTGAATCAATTAGATATCACCATCATAGATCCTAACAGCCTCCTGAATATTACTCAAAACCCGAACATCCTTCAAATGATTGAAACAATACACGTCTCATGCACACTACAGAATAATAAAATACACATTCTTTTAGCCGTCCCAAATTACACAAACAACCTATACAAACTGCAACAATTCACACCTACACCATATTACGACTCTGTATATAAACAAATATTGGAAGACAATACTATATATGTTAAATATGATAATAAAAATATACGTATTTCTAAGTTTATTAATAATAAATATTGTATCTCAAATTATAACCCTATAAATAGCTGTATTAATAATATATTGTATAAGCAAGTGTATGATGATTGTTTAAGTAAACAAATAACAGAAAAAAATTATATTTCTCAAATACCGTTCACAAATAAAATAATAATCTTTTCACCAAACTTACAGAAACTAGAATTCAACTATGGAAATAATTATAAATATAAACAAGTACAAGGCATCTTCCTTAATGAACAAGATACGTGTGTTATTAAAAACTGGCAATTTCAAAAATATAAACCCCTGTATCAAGAATATATCTTTGATGATTTAAAAACTATAGAGATAAAAAAGTACCCCAAATTCGTAAAATAAATGAAATAAAATTAAATACTACACACTTGAAACAAATTGAATCCATTAAACAAATCAACAATCAACATATACCCATACTTTATGTAACCCTTTTCTTTATGTTTATTATTATTATTATTTTAGTATTATGTAAGAACGCCTCAATCCAGTAACGCTCACGCACTTACCAGCTCATGAACGTACTTATGAAGCGTGCTTGGTAAGTCCAATATGAAAATGCGTTTTATATGGTATTGGCAACTAAAATTTAATAAAAATTGACTTATTTAGAATTTGTACTTCAATATCTATCTTAAAGTTTTAAGCTGTGCAGAAAAAAGTTCAGAATTTTAAATAAACTTAATATTTAGTTTTGGTTCCATAAGGTCGTGACGACTGTTTTTTCCCCTAGTGAGAGAATCACGAACTAATTTTTAACTTAGAAAAATATCAACAGATGGTGTTTAGTGATTTGCAATGTAACATGTAAAACTAATTGCATATCCATATAACATTATGCGCATGATGCTGTGGGGTGGATAAGACTTGCCGGCTCAGCAGACAAAAGTGACAGTTGACATAGGCGTCAGCAGTGGGGACTAGGAGGGGCGCACAAGTGTTTCTATTCATTACTTTTCTTTATCTATATCACTATCTGATGAATATAATTCAATAAAAGGTGTCCAAAAATATCCTAATTAATAAACATTTTTCATTCTAAACATAATTTTTATTCCTTTTGTTACATCCAATATTTATTCATCTATCCAATCTTCGTCGCTATCCTCATCTATTACAGGCTCAATATGTTCAGCTTGAAATATTTTTGTTAGAATTTTGTCAGGTTGAACGGTTTCAGCTAAATATCGTGCATGGGATAAATTGTAATTGATCAACGCAGCTACATGAAAACAACAGCCTACAGTACGCAATCCATTAGCACAATCACACACATAACGTTTGATTTAGAGATAACATGTCGTATGTAGTTCGTAATGTACATTATATTTATATATTTTTTTATTGATATGACGAAATCTTATTTCGCACTTTAAAACGGGTCATCCTAAGGAAAATCGGAGATCCATTCACTCCAAACGTTATATGCGATCATTTTAGAAAATAAATAATATAAAATTACGGAAAACACATACCAATGAAAAAGCTTCAAACTTTGGGAATGTGTGGCGGAGGGATGGCTACAAAATATATACAGGTGTTTTGTAGATTTTTCACAGAACCTGAGATATGACTCAAAATATAGGAAAAAATTGTTTTATTAGCATTTTTTTTGTATTAATTCTTCTCGTTAAAATGGTACTAAATAATTTTGAAAAAAGACAAAATTTACTGGCTTGTAGCGAATAAAAAAATTATAACCGCACTGGGACACAAAAAAATGCATTTTTAAAAAATTGTATGTAAAAGTGTGGGTAAATGGGGTCAAAAACCGTATAGAAATTTTTTATTTAAGTGTTCAAATCAATATATCTTCATCAAAAATTGAGAAACCCTGAGGGCCGCCACAGCTATCTTAACCCGCTACCCCCTTTGAAGTCCACATGAATTTTTTTGACAGCTATAGCAAAAGTGACAATTGACGTATTTTTTACAATTGAGGTTCGAAAATGATAATAGAGTGTTTCTAAGGTACAATATATTTATATAAAGGATCAACTTCAGATGTATTTTGTGATAGTTACGGTTCGGCATGAGAATAGAGTGCTTTACTAGAGGCAATTTTTCGCATCAAACCCGATTACATTTGGTCCTCGATTTTACGAACCAGCACATTTTCGCGAATATCAATGACGTCACGGTTGGACCGGGTCCAAGAATTCATGAACCGTACTTCAGAGCAGGTTCGTCGATTCGATTCATCTTTTGTCTCTTTCTAGAACTGTCAGTTTTTTTTTTTTTGTTTATGTACAAATTTTACATTTATATTCCATAATGGAAAAAATTCAATAAACTGACGGTAACACTAGTACAGAAGTTGAAGTAGACAGTCAAACTGCAAATATTCTAAACTAAAATATAATTTATTTTCATATTATCGTTAATAGTTGAATATATTTATGTAAGGAATTTATTTATGTTGTAATATATTCATTATATATTTTGCAAATATGTTTTAATTCTATCCCGTTTTTCCGCTCCATCATTATTTGACAATTATCCAAATCATTTTCATAACACGATTTTAGCGCCAAATATATTGAGCAACCGTAACCGAAGTCGTTTTCTTGACAAACTGCGTAACGTCATAATTATGACGTAGTACATGAACCGCGCATGGACCGCGCTGTAACCGGGTTCGTCGCGGAAAATTGCCTTAGGAGTATCAATTTGAATTCCACATGAATTTTTTGACAGCTATATCAAAAGTGAACATTGACGTATTTTTTACAATTGAGGTTCTAGAATGAGAATAGATTGTTTCTAAGTTAGAATATGTTTATAAGGAGGATTAAATTACTTTTCAGATAAATACATTCCCGTCAATTGACGGGCTTAAAAATAGTTATTAATATTCAAAACCGAATTTAACATATTTCCTTAAAGTTAAACAAATTATCTGTTTCATGTCAACAAAATAGTAAAAATATATGGTGTGCAAAATATTACGTGCGTTTCGGCTATTTCTGGAATAATTGTATTTTTACCAAAAATTGTAATACACCAAGATTATGAATAATATTTAGTACCGAATTTAACATGTTTCCTTAAACTAAATAAGGCTGTGTTAAACAAAGTATCCATCTCATGTAATCAAAATAGTAAAAATATGTGACGTATAATTAATTGGATTCATTTTGGCTTTTTCCGAAATAGCTAACTGCATTTTAATCAAAAATTAATCTCATAACAGTAAAACCAAATACAGGCAAAGAATGTATAAAATTCAAAATAGTACACACCTTGATTACAACATAATATAAAATAATTTAAAAATAATTACAAAAAAGATTACGAAAAAAATTATTACAGAAATATGTCTTCAATGTGCGACTCAGAGTAAAGACGCATTGTGTGGATGGGTGACCTTGATAGAATGTTAGTATGTGGTGCTGATAAATAAAAAAACATATTACACCAAGACCCAAGCCGTGGAACTCAAACTGGAACACGTGAAAATTAAAAAGGGGCATCTATTTTATTGTGCAAAAGCATCCAGAGTAATGATAGGGAATAAGCAATTTAATGTTAAACCAATGCATTGTTTAGTTAATATAAGGGAATATTTTTAGATAATTGTTAGAATCAACGAACTTGGAGCAACGATTCTGCGCATTCGATCACGCACTTGCATCGTCGACGCTCACACGAACTACAACGCTGTCTCTCGACATAGCAGAGCGCTGCAGTCGGTCGCCATACGTGATGTGTCAAATGAAACATTATTCTTTCAATATATTATTCCTTTGTTATCTATTCAGTGTGTAATTTATGCAATTACCCTCATACGGACTATCCTGGCATCCACTATTTCCAATAGGTTATGGGCCCAGAAGAGGTGTAAGTGAAAATAAAGTGAAAAGTTCAGATACGTGGCAAGTTCTCAAAAACATTATGGCTGAGTTGTTCCGTGCAAGTATAACCAAGCTGAACAATGACAATTACTCTGTGTGGAAGTTTAAAATGGAGCTTCTTCTCATCAAGGATGATTTATGGAATCAGGTCAGCACAGAAAAACCATCAGGAGCAGCAGAAGCTGCGGCGTGGCAGAAAAAAGACGACAAAGCACGAGCCACCATGGGACTGCTCGTAGAAGACTCGCAGTTAATTCATATACGTAAGGCGACTACAGCAAAAGAGGTATGGGAATCGTTGAAAAACTACCACGAAAAATCAACATTAACAAGCAAAGTTTATCTCTTAAGGCAGATCTGCAATTTAAAGTTGTCAGAAACAGGCAATATGGAAGAACACGTGACAGCGATGCAAGATTTGGTGGATAAATTAACAGCACTCGGCGAAGAAATAAAGGACCATCTCTTAGTAGCCATGCTGCTTAGTAGTCTGCCAGATACATACGGAACTTTAATTACGGCATTGGAAAGCAGATCTGAGACGGAATTGACGCTAAATTTAGTCAAAGGCAAGCTAATCGACGAATACAAAAGAAGAAAAGGCGTTCCGGACACAGAAGAAACGAGCGCGGCGTTGAGAGCATCACAGAAAAAGGGTACAGATTCGGAAAAAGATAAATCATGCTTCTTCTGTCAAAAACGTGGCCATTTCAAGCAAGATTGTTTCAAATACAAGAAGTGGAAGGCCAATAAGGAGAAGACAGAGAAAGCTAATGAAGTAAAAGAAGAACATGAGCGAGCGGGATCAGTTTGCTTCAGTGTTCACGAGGCTGAGAGTCAAAAGGAAACATGGTACGTCGATTCGGGCGCTACAAGTCACATGACCAACGATGAGAAATTTTTTGAGCTCTTGGAACGGAAAAATATGCGAGACGTGGCTTTAGCCAACGGCGAAGGCGCGAAAGTATTGGGAATCGGCTCCGGCGAATTACAATGCCTCGATAAGAAGAATCAAGCGGTGAAAGTCAAGGTTAAAGACGTGTTATACGTGCCAGGATTGACAGAGAATTTGTTATCGGTGAAGAAACTCACAGAGACAGGTCACACGGTGCAGTTCAAGGGGCAGCAATGTGAAATCATGAAGAATAATATTGTTGTGGCAACGGCGAGCTTGTCTTCAAACATGTACGCGATGAGAGTGAGTCACCGAGCACTGGCTGCGAAGGAAAGCCAGCACACCCCAAATTGTCAACACACCTGGCACAGAAGATTCGGACACAGACACCCAGAAGACGTTAAAAAACTTCAAGGTAAGGAACTGGTGTCGGGCTTGAAGATGCGAGATTGTGGAATCAGAGAAGTGTGCGAATGCTGCATAAAAGGGAAATTGTCGAGAAGTCGAATTCCGAAGGAAGCGACAACCAGAGCAACTTCGGTTCTCGAATTAGTACACACGGATCTCTGCGGGCCCATGCAGAACGCAACACCGAGTGGAAAAAGGTATTCAATGACCATGATTGACGACTATAGTAGATTTACGGAAGTATATTTTTTAAGGTACAAGTCCGAAGCCGCGAAATACGTCAAGGAGTACATCAAGTATGCGGAGAACAAATTCGGAAAGAAAGTCAAGGTCGTCAGGTCGGACAACGGTCGAGAATACATCACGAAGGAACTCAAGGAGTCTCTCATTGATATGGGGATTAAGGTGCAATATACAGCACCTTATTCGGCGTTTCAAAACGGCGTCGCAGAGCGGAAAAACAGGACGCTAATGGAAGCCGCAAGATGCATGTTAATCGACGCGGAGATGGAGAAAAAATACTGGGCGGAGGCCGTTAATACAGCGTGTTATTTACAGAATATCTTACCGTCGAAAGCAGTCGAAAAAACACCGTTTGAGCTATGGAATAACAGGAAGGCTAACGTCGAGCATCTTCATGTTTTCGGGTGCAAAGGGTACGCACATGTACCGAAGGAGAAACGAAGAAAACTGGATGATAAGGCAATTTTGCTCACTTTCGTCGGATATCCATCCGAATCGAAAGCTTACAGAATGCTGGATACAGAAACAAATAAAATCACTATCAGCCGCGACGTGAGATTTATCGAACACGAATCGAAGATAGAAGAGAAGAACGAACAAAAGAAGAAAGAAGATCTGGGCCAGCGCTTGGATGAATCATTGGAAGAGTTCGAAGAAGCACAAGACGGAGAAGTCACGGATCACGATGAACAAGAGGAACAGTCGGAGCTCGAGATATCGCAAATTCTGTCAAGTTCGAGTGAAAATTCGATTCTAGAGCAATCGTTACCGACGGGCGACTCAGAATACATCTATCCGGGCAACGCTGAAGAACTTGAAGATAGAAGAATGCGAGTTTCCGAAAGACAAACGAAAGGACAGCCGCCTGAGAGGTTCGAGCATCAAGCGAGAGCCGCAACGGAGTACGAAGAACCGAAGACCCGAGCAGAAGCACTGAGCGGCGCCGACAAAGAAGAATGGATCAAAGCCATGAACGAGGAAATGGAATCGATGATAAATAATCACACCTGGGATTTGACCGAATTACCTGAAGAAAGAAAAGCAATTGGCTGTAAATGGATATTCAAAAGAAAGAGAAACACCATTACTGGACTATTGAAATACAAGGCACGACTCGTCGCGCAAGGTTTCAGCCAGAAATACGGCGCAGACTACGACGAAATATTTGCACCGGTGGTGAGAGCGACGATGTTACGCCTGTTGCTCGCCGTAGCGACAGAAAAGAAACTAAAAATTCATCATTTTGATGCGAAGACGGCGTTCCTCAACGGCGAGCTGACGGAAACAATTTATATGAAG